>VYZP01056760.1:189979-224796 GCA_013400635.1 Hypocryptadius cinnamomeus | reverse complement strand
AGCCTGCAGCCACCTCCTGCCCTTCTGCCTTCCCAGGCACAGGAGACCTTCAAGTAGAACCTGCACTCCCTCTCATGGTGGTTTCCTTCACCACAGCTCACTCAGGGCTAGGAACCTCCACTGATTTCAGTCACGTACTCAACCAGCACAGGTATTACTAAAACTGAGGTCTCTCCAAGGGAAAGGGTGGTTTTGTTGACATTAACATCACCCAAACTCAAGATTGCCTCTTTTGTTACTTAAATTTCCTCAAGATTCACAAAGAGCATGAGTCTCTCCACTCAGCCCCATGAAGGTGAGATTTTTTTGATCATTCTTATTAAATAGATATCTGTTGTAACAAATGGTATGGAGCAGAGATGATCCTTTATAAAGTCCCTTTTCTGTATAATTTCCATTAGCAGCCTTGCCAGCCTTTTGAGGAGTTTTTCTGGTTTTGACCCTAAAACCCAACAACAGACATGTTTTTCCTCAGTACATCAATTTGGAGGAGAAACATTCCTTATCAATAAAATCATCCAGCAGCTCTTCATTTTAATTATATTCCTTAAGCCAAGCAAACAGCAGTAATGTTTCATTTACTAAGGAGTGAATGGATAAAAACAAACAAAGGGAGCCCTCATTATTGTATTCTCAAGCCTCTTGTACCTTTGTCCACTTTTAAAATCAAGTGTTTATGATGGACATAATTAACAATTTCAGAGGCTGAAAAGACACCAGGAATGAAGATCAGATTACATTCACAGTAAAATACACAACATCTATCCAAATTCTATTTTTCTCCCAGAGAAAATGGGGAAGTGCAGGTATTATCAGTGCACTGAGAACCCCTGGTGAAGGGATTATCATCATCTGCTTTAGGAATATCAGATTTTCATACAACATAGGAAATGAACGAAGAACAATAGAAGAAAATGCACAATAGTAACTTGCAGTGCTCTCTGTAATCACTGTGTGCAGGGAGGCAGCCTCAGTTATCTGTTAGCAGTGTTCCCACAAGGTCACCTACTCACCCTGGAAACAACCCTTCAGGCTTCTAAATGGACACAAAGAGTTTTCTTGGAAAAAAGGTCTCTGAGACCCATAAAGTAATGTAATGCAGTAATAAATATTAAATGTAATAGAGCAATACATTTGCTTTAAGAACAATGAGCTATAACATGGCATCACAGCAATAATCATTCAAGCAACAGATGTGTGTGTATATATGTATTTATATATATATATGTATATTCTCACCAAATGCAGGACTGTCATGTTCCTGATGACTTTCTCCCCTTTCTCCCTGCAAGGCTGCCATCTTTTTATGAGCATCAATCCACCAGGGTTTGTACTTTAAAAGATGCTTAATAGCTTCATCTTCAAAAAAATCAGCTCTAGGGAAAATAAAAAGAACTTTCATATGCTATTTATTTCAATTCATATTATATGTGGGTACGTATTAACACATCCATAGAATACATCTCACTTAGCTCCAGGTTATTTTCCATGTTAGAAATATGTTCTTTGAGTTTAAAGCAGAAGATAATAATTATCTAAAAAACCACAATATTCTCCTATGTTTCAATATTCCTTCCTACCTCCTCTACCTTTCCTGGGCCACCCATAAGCCCAGGGAATTAATGAGCTTGCAGAATCACATGAAGCTGAACCAACCTGATTTGTTCTGAATGCAGCTGAAGGAAAACACTCCAAAGGCTTCTCAGACAAATCACTTTATTTTATTGGGCAGCCCTCCCACTTAAGAGCCAGGGAATTTTTTGGGAGGAAGTCATGCAGCTGAAGCGTAAAGGTGAAGCAGGGATGGGGATGGACTTAAGCAAGGCCATGCAGCAGCACAATGGAAAAAGAAGAGTTGTACATGAATTCTGGAAGGGAGATCACCTCCACCTCAGCACAAAGCCACTGTGGTAAAAATCTCAATCTAGTAATTCTGGGAGGACTTATCCTAAAGGATTCAAGTTCTAAGCCTCCTCTTACCATCTGAGCTTTTTCTTCAAGCCAAACAATGGTATCAATACTGAGAACTGAAAAAACCATGGGAAATTTCTCAATACCTTCTTCATCCCCACACAAAATCTGAAAAGAGAATGCAACCTGCTTCCCTCTCACACTGACAGATTTTTTTTGCTGTCTCCCTTCAATGTCAAAGCAACTTATCAGCCAGGGCACATTTTCCTCAAGGTCACCAGAACAGTTGTTTGCCCCCACTTCTACCAGAGTTTCTGTTCTCCTCAGGAAAACAATTTTTGTTGAAGAAAGGCTGGTATCATCTGTTCTGAAACAACCAAGACACAGCCATTAAACTAAATGGTGTAACTCTACCAGGCCAGAACACAGAGTCTAAAATTGAAACTTGAAATTACTGCAATTTGCATCCCATTAGAGGTTAGGAACTACTTCAGTTCTAGTGAAATGTAGTTCAACAAAGCTCTTCTGTCTTTTGTGTGTTACAGGAAGACATGAGGATGCCTCTGAAACATCCAACTAAGAAAAAATTCCAGGTTAACTTTGCAAAGTTGCCTTGCAAACAACCCAAACTGTGTTGAGCCTTCCTGTGCCCACAAAACACATTACAGTACTAATTCTCCCCACTGGGTACTACCCTCTTCTTCCACCTGACCCATCTTGCAGGAATCAATTTATTAATAAGTCTCATGGCTTTAATTTACTTTACTTATCTGAACCTAACTTGACCTGAAATACTCCAGCCTGAAAGCCACAAAATCATTTTCACCTCACTACATGGAATGAAGCATCAAAGAAACACGAAGTTTTGGTTTGGACATTTTCTTCATTCTGCTGTAAAACAAGTTTCACACGATGAAGGCAAAAAAACAAACTAGCCAAGACAAAATTTCATAGCTTCAAAACTCAAATTCCCCCCTCCTAGACAAGCATGGCTTATGAATCCTTCTTTCACAAGATGGAAACAAAAGTTCTGATTTTGTCAACCCAAGATGCCAGCAGGGAGTGGCTGCTCAGCTGATGAAGAGGTAAAGCATGAAACAAGGTTCTGCAACAGCAGACAGCAGCCCCCCTTAAACACAGAGTAATTACACAGTTGAGTAACCCCAAAACAAATGAGCAATGTTTTGTGTCAGTGTCACACCAAAAATACCCCCTAAGGCCTGCTCTGATGAGACAAAACCAGACCAGACCAAAAGTAAAGCTGTTCTTTCCAAAAGTGATCTTAAATCCAATCATTTGTGAAAAGGGAATGTGTTTCAGAGGTACCTGGCCAGGTGAAGTTAATCAGTACTCACAGGTAATGATCAGGCTCAAACTTGGCAGCCTCAGCTGCCAAACGTCTCCTCCTACGTTCCTCTGCAGGAGTTTGGTCTGGATCCTTAATGTCAATAACATCACTGAGCTCATCCTGCAAATAAAAACAAAATTATAGGACCAAGCCACTGGTATGGCACCCAAGATTTATTCAGGAAGAATTTAAGAAGGGTGCTTATCAGCATTGCACTGAAATCCCTAGAAAAGCTTCTATCTCCAAATTCAGGCTCCACTATGCAAATAAAACATCAAAATTCCAAGGAAATGCAATTATTTGAAGCTCCTTAGAACTCATGATATTATCAAGTCTATTCAGAGCATTTTATCATGAGGCAGGGAGGTTATTTTGCATTATGATAAATTTTCAATGTTAAACAAAAGCACACAACCCCAACAAAGACAAGATAAGAATCACACACTATTTGTGACTTTTGAGAATACTCTCACTCTTTGAAGTGGCTGTACATTAATTAATAGGCAATTGCAGTGCCCTTTTAAACATCATTAGGTAGTTATTTCCCATCCCATTTCCTGATGGGAAATTTCTTCACAAATGTCCAACCAGAATGCAAACACTTTATTCATAAACAGCAACCCTGCTTCAAGCCCTGTGAATACTATAATTTATACAACAGTAAGTTAGAGTTACATAACTGAGTTGCACTTCTCAGAAGTTGTTGTCTTGTGACCAAGGAAGCCTACACAGCAAGTTACCCAGAACTTCCAGGACAGAAGAAAACAAAATGCATCTACCTGCAGCCTCTGGAACACCCCTGAGCGCAAATTCCCAAAGCCATAGGGGTGCTGCAGTGGTGGAGTGCTTTCTTCATAAGGAATCTGTTCCATTTCCCAGTCAAATTCTTCTTCATTCTCTTCAGACAGCTCAGCAGAGGCAGCTGTATCTACAGCATGGTCAGAAAAAGAAAATTATTGCATAGAAAAATGCATGCTATTTCCTTGAAAGGTTTATTGTGCTACTGGTGTTTGCCTGTTTTATTTTACTGCATCTTTTAAAAAATCTCATTCAACACTGACTCACACAGATCTCTAACCCACAAGTCCTGCTTCAGACTCCCCAACTTTCAAAAATGACCATCAGGAACACTAAATTTCAAATGCACTCCCTCAGACTGAAAGACATCTTCCACTGAATTCAGCAAGATCAGCATTTGATCCTAGGAGAACCCTGACAGAACCTAAGTGATGTTACAATCAATAATTTATGGCAGGAATTAAAAAATCAGAGACAGCCAAACAGTTTTGTCTGTTAAGTACTGATGTTAAGCAAGACATGCACTAGAACCTGTGGTTTTAATTAGCTTCTCACTTAAGCTAATAGTCCAGTTGTAGTTTGTAGAAAGCAGAAGACTCAATTGTGTGTGTGCTCTACAGCCACTAGAGGGGTACAAAGCCCTACAGAGCATTAGCATTTTTTAAAGCACATTTTAAGCATATTTTGGAAAGATTTAAACATAACTAAGCCCCTGAAGTTGACATGTGTATGATCTGCAACATATTTATTTCTGCTCTTATCCATACTTTTATTTATTCACACCCTTCTCATACCCTGGACTAGTCAATAATAAAAATATTGTACTTTTCTACATGTATCACTCTACAAATCAATAACTGTTTCATTACACACATGTATCATCTTCTATAAACAAGATTGATTTTGTCATACCCATCTCTTCTACCAGAGGTTTTGCTGATCTTGATTTCTTTGGTGCTAAAAGAGATGTCAGCATATCGAGCCCCTCAAAATATTGGCCAGGAACCTCCTTGGGCAACTGAATTGTAAAAGTACCTTAAAAGAAAGTAGGAATATAATTATTGCATTAAAATATCTGAGACAGGCAATTGTGGATTCTTCCTCTATGAGCTCAGAGGAAGTAGGACACGTGTAGGTAATACTTTATTTTGCACTGATCCCTGTGCATGTTTTTAACCTTATTTCATAACAATTCAGGATCTTAATGATAAAACATGAAAAAGAATATTTAACTACGTGAAGTCTCCTGACTTACATTGTATAAACACAAACCAACAGAAGAAAGCAAGCTTTATTTAATTTTTAATCCTTACACCAACAATCCACAGTATCTACATTCACCAACCTGATTATTGTCTTAAGTCATGTAATAAAGGTTCTGCAAGCAACAAATTTATTGCTTTATCTCTTTTTTTCTTTGTTTTAAAGCATAAATTACTGGAAATAGCAACATTTTTTGACACAGATACCAATACCTTCTTCTGTATTGTAAGATGCTTTTTCTCTGCCATCCTCTACAATTCTTCCAGGAAGTGTCAATCTGCAGGCAAAAAATGAGATGCCTCACTGAAAGCCTGACTAATTCTGCAAGTTAATGTCTCAGCCTATAAAAATGTAAGGCACATTCCAAAAGCAGCACAAAGGACTTAGCTACACTCCTCTTCACAGTAATGGAATCCATGCAGTGCAGTCCCCCTGGATTCCTCCAGGAAAAGACACACTCCACAGAATTTACACCCAGAGAGCTGTCTGGCCATTTACAATTAAAAAGCTATTGTACAATAAATTTAGAAAAGTATTTCTTTCAACTCCCTTTAACATGATTTAGTGCCTAGGAACAAAGAGGCCAGATCCAAAAAAACCAAATCTTTGCATGAACTGAGCTGTCTGTAGTCAACAGAATAAAAGCTGCAGATGAAGAACATTCTGAAGGGACCAAAATTAAGTTAATTTCCTACTATGAAGATCAACTTTTGAAAACTTTTTCCACTACTTGCCTGAGAAAGTATGGCTTAGCATAAAATTTGAAATCTTCCCCTTCAAAGTAAATGTCAAACTCTGAAGCTCTAGCATAAGGCACTCTGATTTTTACTGTAAGAAAATCCGGGTCCTGGGTCAGTTCAAAAGCTGGAGTAATCATGATGCATCCAGCAGGAAAAGCAAACACTGCTTGTGTGACCCTACAGAAACAGGAAAAGAAAAAAAAATATTATTGTAGCTTCCAATTTATGAGAGCAAGTGATGTCTCTCCAAAATTCTGTAAGAACATTTCAGATTCCCACATAATTATCCTCCGTGTGCTCAAGAAGAAAACACTGATGACAACAGCATAAAAGTGTTACCAAAAACATGAAGGTACCACCTCTCTGCACCTTAATGAAACAACTGAACCTCGAGCTGGAGTACAGGAAAGCACCTGTTACATGCCACAGGAAAACCACATTAAAATTCAGTCCTAAAACCTTTCATCTTTTCCTGTTATTTATAATTTCACACACAGATCTTAGACCTTTGCCGTTCTCTAGTGAACTGAACACAAACCACTATTAAAAATCCTAAAAACAAGCAATACTTCCAAAAAATAGAGCTGTGTTTTGTAATTCACACATATTAGCCAGAATATGAGCAGCAGATTCAAGGGCAGTTTAGGTCACATCCCTCACAACCATATGTGTGCATATACACTGGCATGTATATATATTTAGCACAAGAAAAGGAATTTATATAGTGCTATTTACCTAATATACAACTGTCTGACATTTCAATAGCTGCTCATGTCAGGTTTAATTTAGAACCCAGTTATGGATTGTCTGGGGATTTTTTTGCTTGTTTTGGAAGGTTTGTTTACAAAAGGTCACACAGTTTTGAAAATTAGCTTTTTAAACCAAAAATATTTTAAGTATTTAAACAAATAAAACCAGAATAGAACTATTATTTGTGAAATAACCACTTTTCACTCACTTTCAGTTACCTTTACTAAACATATCCCCACTCTGACAATTCCATGAACAGCCAGAAATCATTAACCATTAATGAGGCTAAATTAACAGAGCACCCTTTTGCTCATATGGGTAATTAGCCTTATTTAGCATGTATAAAAAATATTAAAATTTCCCATTTCACAAAATCAAATGATTCCTGGGGCAACATTCCCCCCCATTCCAGGCTGAGAAGCTGCCAGGTGTTTTATGGAATTGTATCTTAGTAGGAAACACCTGGCTTGTAGAACACCTACACCTGTACACCAGATGCACTTCCCTGTGGATTTTCTTCTTCTCTCAACACCACAAGCACAGCTAAGAGGCACCAAAACCCCAACAGCTCATTTGGACTCTTCAGGGATGACTTGCCAGTGTGCATTTTTATTTTCCCCAGTCAGAGGTCCATAAATAAACAGCAGTCCCAAAACCAGGCCCAGCTCTCCCTGCCCTGTGCTCCTGCTGCACTTGGAGCATCCCTGGCCCAAATTAATCACCCCAAATCCCTCTTGGGGGGGGGTCCTACACAAACCCCTGATATCTCACAGCTGAGGAACCACTGGGACAACACTCAGACCCCAGGTATCCCAAATAATCACACTTCCCAGCCTCTCCTGGGCACCTGGGAAAGGCAGAGGGAGCAGGGCCGGGACTGGGATGGTGCATGCGAAGCTCGGCATTAAAACACAGGATGGCTCGGCTTGGGGGGGCCCGGGGACCCCTCCAAGGCAGGGTCACCTGGAGCAGGTGGCATGGGAACCCCCGGTGGGCTTGGAACGTCCTCAGAAAGGCAGGCTCCACACTCCCCGGGCAGCCTGCTCAGTGCTCTGCCACTCGCCACGCCAAAGTTCTTCCTCATGTTGAGGCAAAACTTTTTGTGTTTCATTTTACGGCCGCTGCTCCTCGGCACCCCTTAACAGTCTGGTCCCATCCTCTGACACCTCTTGGCGGTATTTATGTATACTAATGAGAGCCCGTCTCATTTTTCTCTTCTCCAGCCTAACCAGGCCCATCTCCCGCAGTCTCTCTCCCTCAGAGAGTTGCTCCAGAGCCCTCATCACCTTTGCACCCCCCCCCCGTCTTTCCTGCACTCAGGAGCCCAGAAATGGACACAGCCTCCCACCGCTGCCGTCACACCGGGCCACGCGCCGACCTGCGGCCGTACCCTCCCTTAGCCACCCAGCAGCGAGCCCTGCAAGGGGACAGAGCCCCCGGGGAAGGCGGCTAGCAGCGGGGGAATCCCGGGAATAGCGCCGGGAAGAGCCCCAGCCGTGCCCGCCCGCGTCACTCACTGAGCCCCGCGCCGCTCCCGCCGCCACTTCCCGCGCCCGCCCGCACCGGGGCGGAGCCGCGCATGCGCACTCGGGCGGGCCCGCCCCGTTACAGCCGCTCCCCTCATGGCCGCCGCTCAGCGCCTGCCGCCCCGCGCCCTGCGGGCTCTGCTCCGCCGCTCGTGTTTATAGCTCTGCTCCTTTGCGGGACACGTGCAGAAAGTCAAAGATGGGCTGTGAATTCTTGCTGCCCGTAAATTTGGTGGAGTTTCCTGATGTTTGCAGGAGTTGTTGGAAAGGGAGCGGTTAGCAGGCGGTACGGATGTGGGCAGTGTGGCTGTGTAAAGCTAGGTCGTTTAGGGTGAAAATCATAATCCATCGTCTGGACAAATGAAAAGAATGAATTCTTGCCTGCGATTGCAAAAATATATCCTGCACAGACAGCATATTTTGTTTCAGCAGCTGCTTTTCATAAGTATGGAAATTGAACTCGAGTGTGTTGGGGAGATGGTTTGTTTCTTTTCTGTGACACCACTGGTTAATCCAGTACTATTCCTGTGAACAAATGTGCTATTTCTGTTATGTTTACACTCCAATGTCTTCTCTTTGCTGCAGATAAGGTAGAAGATGAGTAAACAGAAGAGTGACCCCACGAGCACTGTGGGAGGAGGAATTCCCAATTACATAAAGCTCTTCTAAGCTGCTGGATTAATGCAAACACTGACAGGGTGAACAGGAGACAGATCCTGATGGATCAAAACAAATACAGCAGAAAGGAGAACAAGAAGATCCAAGAGCAGAAAAGTTGGTTTAAAAGCTGTAATTTATTAAATATATCACCTATTGTAGAATTAATCTAATATTTTTGCCTTTGGACCATGAGAGGTATTCTGGTTCTAGATAATTCTCTACATTTTAAATGCTGCTGTCTTACTGCCCCCTCTGAAATACATTCAAATATTTTTCCTGGAGGGAAAAAAACATAATTATGTAACCTCTCCTAATAAAGTTTTCTTAAAAAAAAAAAAAAAAGTAGACAAACAGTCCTGCTCACTGGAAATCCACTGAATATGTACTGAACTGAACCAGCAGTTCAAGTACTGCAAAACAATTAAATAATTTGCTTCAAAATAGATAGTTCTCCCCACTGATTTAAAATTGATGGTTTTAATATTCAGCCTAAACTTCATTGTATCCCAGGTTTCACATGCAGAAATTGAAGATGCATGGCATATAAAAAGTTTTTTTTTTTATGTTAAGAAGTTAATGATATCTAATTTCAGATGCTGATTTGTTTTGGACCAAGGCCTCAGTCATGTCCTCAGAAACTTTTGATGCATTTCCAGAGAACTTCAGCACTAATTAACTTTTAGACCTTACAAAGTAATCTGTAATAAGTACATTGGACAGGAAGCTGGATTATGAACCAGTAGGCACCATCTTCTCTGGATAAGTTCAAATTTGCAGGACAAGCCTGTGAAAGATAAAGAAGTTTCATCTGAGAATTTATTCTTGTCTCACTGACACTTTCCAAGACTGCCTCAGAATTAATTTTTTAGAGCCTGAGAACTCCCAGCCTTTTTTTTTTATTGTGCTAATACTTTCCTTGTAACAGAACTATTTATATATTGATTTTAGTGAAGAAAGTGGTGCATCAGCCATTCTGCTTTTCCATCCAAGTAAAGGATGAAGTAGCACCTCCAAGGAATGTGTATTGCTTTGTTCTGTAAAATACATACTGAATTTTTTTAGAGCTGCAATGAAAAAGTTTTATTTGGAAATGTACAAAGACTACATCTATTAGTGCATCTTTGTGATGAAGGGAATTTGGCTGGTATATATTTAATGGAGCACAGAAGAATTAAAATGCATTATCTACAATGTTTTGGGTAAATAATTAGGACAACTTGCTGTTTGCTTGAGAAATAGAAACATGAAACTTTGCAATTGACAAGGACAATTGGCTCTACATTGCTAATAATAATGAGTAAATCTGGCAACCTTGGAAATGGTAATCCAAAACAAAATCACTAAGAGGGCGTAATTGACACATCTAGAGGAGAAAGTGATTGTACTGATGTTACAAAAATAACACATTTGAACAGCTCGAGGATTTCAGCCACTGGTACTCTCTTTCATTAAGTATAAAGTTTGGTAGGGTTTGATTATAGTCCATATATTCTTGGGAAAAAGCATATGTTTATGCATTGTGGTTTTTCTGTAGTTTCTCATTTAGTATTGCTATTTTCTCTTAGCATGAAGTAATTTGCATTTTCATATCTGGCCACAATCCGAGTTGGATGAAACTCTTGAAACAGTAGTTGTTCATTGCATTTGGACTGATGCTAAGGCAAAGTACATTTTGGGACACCACTGTGGAAAGCATGTGGTGTGAGCAGTGTAAAATGGACAGGCCGTACAGTTCCACTGCCAGGTGAATGCCAGTGTCACTTCCAGTGGCTCCAGGAGGGACACGAGGCTCCTCCAGTTCCAAACGTGCGAGGCTCCACTTGCCCTTCTCTCCGTTCTTTGCACAGTTTGTACTCCAGCTCCATGGGGCAGCCAGAGTCCTTGTATTTCTGTCACTCTATACATTTCAAGGTCGTAAATCAGATTATGACCGCAAGCAGGATTTACCTCTGTGAAATTCAGTGTTGTGATTTCTGCTGATGTCCCACAGCAGACTGGCTAGGATGGGTCACACGGGGACAAAGCCACCCACAAGTGAGTGAGCGCCTTGCTCCTTCTGCAAGTATTGCACTTTCTCGTTTGCCTGCCCTCGGTGCAGATGGAATGAGGAGTGCGCACTGCCTGCAAGTGACAGACTGGGGCAGCAAGGCGGAGGGAAGCTCGGGTTCCCCGTTCGCGCAGGCAGAGGAAACGCGCTGTCGAGACGAGCTTCCCCTTTTTCTCCTGATCACATTCACGCTCTCCCAGCACTGCCCACCCGTGAACCCGAAGCTCCCTCTGAGTACCCGCTCGGTGCCCGGCGCTGCTCGCTGTGCCGCGTTAGGAACACCCAGCCTGTGGCACAGCCCGGCGTTCCGCCGTGCCCGGCCGGTCCCGGGGCCGGGCTGCTACTCCAGGCAGTACGGTAGGCGCGGCCCGGCCCGCCCCGCCCCGGGAATCCCCGGCCGCTGTGCCCGTGCCCAGCCCCACGCGTGACCCGCCCGCCCCGCGGGTCCCCTCGGCGGTGTCGCTTTGGTGCCGGTGCGTCGGGCACTTCCCTCTCCCAGATGTTCTTCCCCCGCTAGCGATCGGCGATGAAAGACTCTTGTGCAAACTGCTGAGGTTCGCAAGTACAAACTTTCCCTGCGCGTTTCCCCTGGCGGCGTAGTTGCCAGAGGTGCCACGAAAGGTTTTCCCCGTGCCCGAGCGGGGGGGTTCCCTCCTGTGCGGGAGCAGCTTCTGCAATAGCGGCTTTCCCTTGGTCCTGGCCTTGTTTCGGAGGATGCCGTGGGCAGTGTGCCGCTCGCTGCTGCACTGAGGGGCTGCTGTCACCCTGCTGTCACCCTGCTGTCACCTCGGGAGCTGCGCTCCGCGGGTTTGCCAAGGAAAAGGGAATGCGGCTCCTCACTGCCGTGTGGTGCCCCTGCGTTCCAAACTGCGGAGCGCTGGCAGATTTTAAGCTTTCGAGCTTTTTTTTTGGACGTTTTTTATATGTAAATTAACTCAGCAGAACTTTAAAGGTGTTTTAAATCGTGGTGTGGTGTGTTTCCTGTCCCAGCACCTTACAGGCAGGGTATTTTTTAAAAAACTAATTAGTAGAGAAAGGGCAGCTTTCAGTGGGTGGAGGACTTGTTTTCCCCTTTGCATTCCAATTATATTATGGTCAGTGTGACCTCATATCTCTAATTAACTTGGTATGTCTTTGTGTGTCTGATTCATGATTTCACAGAGATGTTCTGAATGAAAGACTATTCCCGTTTCTTGAGCTCTTACTCCTTAACTTATTAAAGCACTTGGTTTCTCCCAGCATTGTTACCCCACTGAATGCAGGAGATGTTTTCTGGGGCTGAGAGTGGGCCACGGACAGAATTTAAATGCCGGTATTAAAGCAGGATTATTTCCACTAGCAACTGTACCTCCTGAAGTCATTTTTCTTTAAGGCATATCTCTGTGATTATCATGGAAATCAAGAAGAACACTGAAGGAGGGAGCCCGGAAAGTGTGGAACTGCCAGAGAGTGTAAACAACCATTCCACTCCAAAGCGCTTTTCAGTGGCATCTTCATGTTTCACAGTTTGACATTATCTAACTTTTTGATTATGTGTTGACTTTGCAAGTCCTTTTTACAAGGTCTGCAACACAACAGCAAAAAAAAAAAAAAAAAAAGAGGAGGAATTTAGTATTCGAAGTGTGCATTTGCTTCAGAATTTTGTTTGTAGGGCTTGGTGGTTGTTTTTTCCCTTGTCATCCTGCACCATTGGCCCCAGCAGGACTTTGTGTAACTGAGAAGCACAGTTCTGAATTGTTGGTCCTGTTCAGCCATTTGCTGAAAGATTCTGTGTTATATTAATTACTACTAAAATTTATTCAGGTGAGGGTATCCATAAAAAAAGAATTTTTGTGGAGAGGGTGTGACATAAGTGGTTCGAAGTGGAGGTGATGCTTGCCTTGTTGGAAAGGCATCAGGTGGTGGGATCTGCTGGGTTTAAAAAGCTCCTGATCCAAGCTAAACTGAAAGCACTGTGGGGGGTTTGAAGTTGGATTGTGAAGAACAGGCCATGATTATCATTTTAGTTCCTCCTTATGAGCAAAGGAACATTATTTTTTTTATTTGATGCAAGAGATCTCACTTTGAGAGATTCATTCAGGATAATAACAAATCTGATTAGGACTGTAAGATCTTGTGAGGTGATCACAGTGTACATGCTTGTATGAGACTGCAGAATTGATTGACACAACTTGAATCTAAAACATTTAAATTCAGTTCTGTCAAGTTGGTTTGTCAGAGGATGCAAGTTTTGAGCTCAGCTCAGAAACAAACGTGTAACTTAGGATTTGTGTTTGCTTCGTGAGAATCAGCATCATGCAGGGAAGATTAATTGTATTTTGACTGGGATTTGTAATACTGCTTTCTGTAGTCCCCTAATATCAGAAGACATCAGGTTTTAAGTTTTAAGAAGTGCAGAATTCTTTTAACAAAAGAAGCTTAATGTAGGCACATGTCATTAGCTGGCTGGTGCTTCACAAATATTAGCAATGACATTCATGTGTCCTGCTTTGGTCATTAGATAATTTTGACAAATCTAGGTAAGTTTCTGGTTAGCTCAGAAATATTCATTTTTTGTGGTGGTTTTACTGCTCATTCCTGTTGGAAGTAGCAAGTCCTATGCCTTTGGTAAGACTTTTTTATATGAAGAATTTGAAATACGTGCCAAACCCATGTGTGCAATGTATCAAAAAGAAGGAGGATTGTTTTACATTTGAAGGGCAGATGTGACCATGCTCTCTCTTAAACCAGTGTGGCAAGGCAGGGGAAGTGAACTTTTCACCAGCACATTTAGTTCCCTGAAAGTAACTTTTCCAATGCAAAACATCCCTTGCATGGCAGCCTGTCAGGATACTTTTTCTTTCTGTGCAGCTTGTGTGCACACAGATGCAAGTTTGGCTTGAGTTTGATAATAACATGCTGAAACCCAAGTATTTCATACTTGTTTCATAAAGAACCCACTTCATAAAAGGAGAGAGAAACATCCATTCTGGTTTTGAGTGGCTTTTTTCCCTTTCTCTGAGTGGTAGGAAAATGTTGAAACTTCAACAATTTTTGGATTGACAGCAGCTCCAGTTGGTTTTGTGCAACTGCTGCAAAGTGATTTAAAAATATTTGTATTTCAAAGTGTGCAAGAAAATGTGTTTCACATCATGGAGCTGTTGTTGGGACGTTGACTCAGGGGTGGCTGTCAGGGAAGGAGCCTGTTCAGTGAATCACCACTTTTGATACAATGCCTAAATCTACCCTTGTTTGTGCTGCAAAAGTAAATGAGATCATAATGGGGAGAAGGTTTCAAAAATCAACAGCTATATTGCATTTTGGAAGTGTCTGCATGCATTATCTTTCAGGAATAAATTTGAAGGCTTGAATAGTTTAGCAGGGTCTGTTATGAGGTGAGAATGCATTATTTTGAATGGATTTGGATTGATTTAGACAGGTTTTAGGTTAATTATGTTTGAGACATTTTGGCTGTGACTAATAAGAAAATTGCATGTAATCTAAACTTTAAGACCTAGGAATGCACACTGTTGTGCTTGAGCACTCAGGCTGCTCCTGCTGTGTCAGTGCCTTTCTGGAGAAATTGTATTCAGTAAATAAAATACGTGTGAGTAACTGGATGGGAGTTGCTCTGTATTGTTGGAAGGTCTTTGCTGTAAACATTTTATTGTGCTCCATCTTATCGAGTTCAGTCTTCAGCCACTCCGTGGGGATGTGTTCTGCAAGTATTTTGTGATGCTTTCTGGAGTGTTTAATCTTAGTTTGTGTATTTGTTCTTGTCAAACATATTAAACTTTAGGGCCCAGGTCTCTGCATTGTTTTCAGTGTGCCGAAACATTTAATTTAGTTTATGAAATCCAACTACAGAGTGTTCATAACAGACAAGTTGAACTATAAAGGAATGGATGTAAATGTTAGGAAGAATTGGCTAATGATAGTAATTGCATTACTCTGTGGATCTTTGGGCTTTTTAATGTCTTGGGAGTCTCTTGAGGTGGGAAATTCTTAGAGCTGTAACAGCTGTTCCCATTTTACAGGTGGGACAACTTGGCTGTGTCCTGCACATCTGTAAGGGATGTCCTTCCATCCAGCTGTTGCTCCTGTCCTTTCCATTCTCCTTGCCCTGTGTGGGGTGCCTGCATGAACGGGGCAGGGAAGGGGAGCTGGGATCTTCTTTGCCATGATCTGCTTGTTTGCCCTCCAGGCAGCTTGGCTTTGCCTCTTCTACACCTGCCCCTTCTCAGGCTTCTGGATATTTGTTATTTTTTAAAGGCTAAGTTAAAATTGCAGTCAAATGCATCCTGCTGTGGCACTGTTTTATCTCCCATTGCAGCTCACCTTTGTTTGCACTATCCTCTAAGTTTCTTTATGTACTTAAAAAGAAGATGCAAAATGTTGTGTCCCAAAGTTCTTCTGTACCTCATTGCTACTTCTCTCACTGATTATTGCCCTCAGTGTCCCAGACTATGACTGATGTAGTTCAAATAGCTCCTTTTTCTGGGATGTTTATTCCAATTCAGGCCACTCCAGGCTCCTGAACCCCTGCAATGTTGGAAATTCCTCACCTCCAAGACTCGGCTTTCTCCTCCAGGATGTCTGTGTTGGATGTCTGTTGTTATCCCTACTCCCATGGGTTTTCCAGGCATTCTGCTTTCACGGGGATTGCTTCTGCTGAGTCTGTCCTTTGGAAGTGTTATGTGCACATACTGGATTTTTCACTGCAAAACAGCTGCATAATGCAGAGCTCACTGTGGCTAAAACTGCCCAGGAAAGCCGAGTGCTTTGGTGTGGGGTTTTGAAACGTTGCAATAAAAGTGCAGGGGTTAGTCCCTCTCCCAGTGAATTCCATTGCCAGAAACTACATCAAAGCAGCTCCCAGCCTGTGCATGGCTTGATTTAGAGACTCAATTAAGAGGAAACATTACACAGATGGAGAGAAGGGGGAAAAGGTGATCTGTGTGAGCAGCTAATTATTCACTTCAATAATTCAGCAATTTTTACACTAATAGGTTGCAAAGTAAATACCACTTCACATAGATGTAATATTCCATTATTTATACAGTGATGAAATTGGGGGTTAATTAGGACTATAGCAGAAGATTTTAAACCCTTAATGAAACGTGTTGCTTTGTACAGTCAGTGAAGTGCCAGTGCCTGATGTTCCTTTGCACAGAAGTGGGTTACTCTGAAGGATAGAGTGCTGCTGTTACACAGAGCAGCACTTCAATGTCTGGAAAAAACAATAACAGCTTTAAACTGTCATTTTTCTCCTTATTTGGAACTTCTGTTTGTAGCATTAACTGCAGTGATTAATTGTGTGTGTGTAGTTGTGTGTTCTGAGCAGGGCTGGGATTGATGTGCTCTGCTCAGAGATATGTCCAGAGCAGGCAGTGATCTATGATTTGCCTTTTGAACTCTCCAGGAATGATTACTGTGCCTGGGATTTAGTTGCTTGGTCAGCTCCAGCCTGTGTGATGGAGGCTAAGTGCCATCTGTGTTGGAATGTGGGTACACCACGGTGCAAGCATTCCTGGAGGATGCAATTTTTACCTCCACACTAAACACAGAACCAAAAGACTGCTTTCAAAAGGTCTTCACCTCCCCAGGAGAACCTGATTTTTCTGGCTAGCAGGAAGCTTCATTGTGCCTCTTACTGTGTTCCCTATATCTGGATGAAATGTATTTAAAGCCCACACAGGTGAGTGCTAAGTGAAAATCCCACAGTTTGGCCCTTGGAATATTCATCTGGGATATACGACTATATTTGTTTTCAAAAATCTCTATTTCAGCAAAACCTCATGGATTCCCTGGGGTGAAATGGAGAGCAGTCCTTTGAAACTCTGCCAGTGCCTTCAGGCCAGGATTAAGGCATGCATCTTTAATAGAAAATTAATTAACTGTTAGAACAATTTACATATGGATGCAGTGGGTTTTTTTTAAAGTATGGATATCTTCTTTCAGTCTAGCCATTATGGGCTTGGAAGTGAAGTTGCTGGATGCAGTTGTGTGATCTGCATTGTGTTAGAAAGTTGGCTGGGTAGTTGTAACTCTGTTCTGGCTTTGTGACCTCTGGGCTGGAGAAAGAGCTGTCATTTGCACAGAGCAAGGTGGTTTAAGGTGCTGTGAAATCGGCTTCATCTGTGTCTGTAGTGCAGTGATTTTTGCAAACCCAGAAATGTAGGAATAACAAAAAATAGCGTTTTTCTTTATATTATAATTGTAACACTGTTGATCTGTACCGTGGACAGAAATTACCATGCTATTTGCTTCTTCTGTAAATATCTAAGCAAAAAAACCCTTCTGATCCCTTGCAAAATGATGAAGAAAAAAACAGCCCTGGTGTTTGTTAATGAGGGATTCTCTTCATGTCTACCTCAATAATTTTTATGTGCCTATCCCTGAATTTTCAGGAAGCCTGGAGAGCAGAAACATCCAAAGGAGCCCTCATCCTTGCAGTGCATGCATCTGGCAGTGGTGGCATGTGGGGACCGGCTGGAGGAGACTCTGATCATGCTGAAATCAGCAGTTCTCTTCAGCAGCAGGAGACTCTGCTTCCACATCTTTGCCGAGGACTCCCTTAAGCCTGAATTTGAGACAAAGGTGAGTTTCTTTTGGTAAATAAATAAATAATTAGTTATAAGTTGTAAATCTCTGAGAAAATTACATTGACATCAACAAGTAGCAGCTGAGCACAATTATAAATTCCTTATGCATGCATTTTTTTACAAAAGCTCTGTAATGTGTAGTGTCTGATTTCCTCCCACCATGTCTTTCAGTTAAAGGAGTGGCCTTCCTCATATACAAAGAAGTTTGAGTCCAGCATTTACCCAATAACCTTCTCAGTAGGAAATGCTCAGGAATGGAAAAAGTTATTTAAACCATGTGCTGCCCAGCGCCTGTTTCTTCCGGTAAGGCACCTGGATTTCTGAGTAGGTTGCTTCAGGAAAAGGTTAATTCCACAGAAAGGAAGCTTTGCTGGTGTAATATTAAAACCATTTTCAGGCTGAAACATCTGCTTAAAGATAATTTTAGTCTGTGCTTTAAGACACTGTAAAAAAAAAAAAAACAGCACAGAAATCCAGCCTGGCTTTTTCCTGGCTAACAAAGGATGTGTGTTTCTGATTTGTCTCTGGTTCCATGAGCCTCTCGGGCTCTGCAGACTCCAGAGAGAATGTGAGAGCTCTCTCAGGGCAGATCTTTTGGGGTAGATGCTGTGTGCCTTTTGTAAATAATATTCTTTACATCATGCCCTCTTTACCCACCATCTTCCTTTCCATATGGTAGCCCTTAAACTGATGCTCTCAGCATTCCCTTTTCCTTGAGTTCTACTTCTTTTTTTCCAAGACTGTCAGAATTGTCCTTAAGGTAATAATTCCAGTGTGTTTGAAGTTGGATTTCATGCAAGAGCTTGGTCTATCCTGGACTCTTCAAGTCCACTGAAAAGTTGTATTATACTCAGTGTCGTAAACTTGGAGAGAAGGCAAGTGTTGATACCACTTTTGCATATCAGAAGTTGAAAGAACATAAAGCAATTTCTGTGGAACTGAGAACATCTATCAAAAATACCTCATGGGTTGCTGTTGATTGGGGTGACTCCAGTGAGGTGACAAGGTGTTCACATGATCCAGATTTCTTCATCGCTATCTTAGGAGAAGTGGAGGGGGGACAAAGAAATCTTTCCCCTCTCAGATGGAAGCAATCAGAGACAGCTGCATGTCCAGATATGTAGCCTGTGAATACATATGTGAGAAAATATGTGCTGTCAGCAGTTCTGCTGATCTGCCATTTAGGGGTGGACTATCAACAGCACAAAGGCCAGATGGGCTGGAAGTAACTCCAACTGCAGTAGGGATCCTCTCTCCCCTGAGTAAATATTTGTATCACCTGGAAGATAATCCCTAAGCATTAGCTCATTCCATACAGGGTCAGGATGTCCTGGGTAAACAGAAATCTCTGTTCTTCTGGGATACTTTCTGTCATTTTGGAAGACTAATCATAGGAATGACTTAACTTTTATTTCTCTTCACTGTTCTGATGACAGAAAGGGGCTATGCGTTCCTGCTGATTCCTTCAGGCTGGGCAGTGCTTTTACTGATTCCTTTTTGTCACTCTCACGTTGCTGAAGTTCTCCAGTAACTTATTTTAAGGAATACTAGACTGTTGCTTGTGTTAGCAGAACGAGGGGGCAGCTGTAGATGTTTGTTTCTCTAGGAGCAGTTGCAGAATGCTGTGTGTGGTCAGGCTGAGGTTTATGGCTTTGTGTAGGAGGGGCTGTCCAAGAGGAGTTGCAGCTGACACTGAGTTGATGTGGGTATCATAAACAAGCTGCCATCATAGCTGAGGTGGCAAATGTCCTGGCACCCTCAAGGTTTGGTGCTCGAGTTCACAGGCTGGCACAACCTTAGGCTGTGTCTGGGTAATTCCAGCCATTAACTTGGTTTTTTTGGTATTTGCTAACTGGGTTCTGATATCCCACTTGAACTGTCAGCACACAATGGGAGCAGAGAGTTCCAAGTGTTCACTAGTTCACTGTTTAGAGAACTATTTTTACTTTTATTTTTAATAAATACCAGCAGAATATCAGTTTGAGGTTTTTTCATCCTTCTCTGTACTGAGCAGTTTTCCCTGCAGCAGCATGAAATGTGCCTGGATTTAGGGAGGACCCCAGGAGAGCAGTAGTTACCAGCTGCTTAGCTCTCAGTTGTGCAAATTGTCTTGCTCCTGATAATGCTAAGCCCGAGTGGAATGCGCGTCTTTGATTCACAAGTGCCTTTCCTGCCAAAGAAATCTCCTCTGAAGCACCAGCAGGCGTGTGAAAGTGGACAGGAGGGTCTGAGGAATGTGTTCAGGGAAAATTGGGTAAGAATCTTTCAGTGGTTTTACCCAGTGATGAAAGCAGAGCTGTGGGATGTGACCCTGCAATTTGCAGTACGGAACTGTTCTGTCCTGGGCAACAGGTTGAAGTGCTCCTTCCCAACTTGTTGGCTCTACCCAGGATGCTAAAATATTCAGGAAGACTGTACAGCATCCTGCATTTTTCAGAGACATTCTGAGACCTCTGATCACATTTGCCACTTGGATGCAGGGAACGTAGATGGAGCCTCTGTGTAATCTCACAAGTCAGTCTCCTGCTCCACTCTGCTGCAGCAAAACCATCCAGGGCGCTTGTAGGACACAGGGAGGAAGATGTAGATCTTTTAGTTAGCACAGAGTGAAACTTTAGCGTTAAACTAGGAGGGCAGTGCTCTCAGCAGTCACTGGGAACTGGTTTGTACTCCTGCCACGGGTGTTAAGACAGCAGGTGAGGAACATCCTCTGGTCCCAGGGATGTTGGTCCCTCGGGGCTGGCTGCAGCTGCCTCTGTGCTGCTCTTCTGGAGCTACCAAAACAATCAGCTAAAGTATCCTGAAATGCCTAAGGGATTTTTGGATGATTTTTGGATGAACATTTAGAGCCCTTCTCAAAACACTTAATCTACTTAAGAGCTTTTAAGATAGATTAGCAATATCCCAGTGTTACAGCTTTCCTCTTGAGGGATGCTCAAGTATCCAGCCCAGTGGGAATAGATGCCAGGGCCTTATCTAGACAAAAGTCTCTGCTGTAACTTGAGTTAATCTCTTACTACAATGAGGTTTAGTAACTCAACTTTGTGGCACTGTTACTCTACCATTAAGCTTAGTGATTTGTCCCTAATTTTGGATGAGGCTGTGCTAAGCTGCCACATGAGCCCTCACAAGCCCTTAGGTAGCCCAGCTTCACAGTACACCAGTGTGTGTTTACTCAGGAGTGTGTTATTCTTTGCCAACCTTGCTAACACAGGGAGAATCTATGGAGACAGAAGTTGTGAAATCAAATTACAGATAATTGAGTATTTAAGTGAAGTGCCAGGCTAAATATAGCCAGTTCTTTGCAGAACTTTTTGACAGATTTACTAAGAATACTCTATATAGCTGCAAGGAAAAAAAAAAAAAAAAGAAATATCAAACTTTTAAGATGTGTAAGTGCCTGCAGAGCAAGGAGAAGACAAGCAGAGCAAGCTGTATTTCTGGCCATCCCTTTCCAAAATCCCAGGCTGTCAGGTGTGTCTGCATGGTTTGTGTGAGCTCACACCTCCAGACACAGCCTGGCAAAGCTCCTGCTCTAGGTCACTGTGTGTCACTTTTAACCTGCACTGCAAGTTCCTGCTCTCTGAGGAACTCCTACAGCTGCAGTGGGTGAAATTAAATCCCCCCTACCCAAGGCACAGCCAGGAGAGATGTGAGCAATTCAAACTGACATCTGCAGCTTTTAAAGGAGTCTTAACATTCAACATGTGAAAGCGGGAAGGGCTTAAAGGAGGTGGCACAGCTCTTTTTTTAGCCACTTGGGTGTCATTGCAGGGCAACACCTTGGACACAGGAGAGGGAGAACCGGCAGAAAGGAGAGCATGTGAATCCTGAGAGGAGGAATACAATGTGGGGTCAGGTGCTGGTAGGCAGTGCACAAAGAACTGCAATACCTGCTTGAATCTGTAGGAAAATTATAACAGTCCATGGACTTCCAGAGATTTAGATTTATTTGTGTCTTAAAAGCTGCTGAAAGAATGTTTTTCTGCTGGAAGAAGCAGTGGCCAGGCTGTCACTTATGCTTAGGAGGGATGAGGAGGTTCTGTAGGTAACTATTAAATTTCCCCCTGAACTGGGGTAAGTTTTTCCTGCTGGAAAATGCCTCAATTTGCCTTTTTACCAGGGCCCCCTTAGACAAAAATCTTGCAGTGTGCTGTGGACCCAGAGGCAAAGTCTGCTTTGCTTGTATTCTGGCATTACCTCCTGTCTCAGACTAAATTTGGGGGTGATTTTTCTTTTTCTGATGCATTTTGATTTTATGTGACTCCATGTAGCAGGTGCCTGTGAATCAGGGCTCCTAGGTGCTGCAGAATAATTAATACACAATAACCAAGATATCCTTAAACTGAAATCCTTTCTTCTTTTCAGACTGTATTTCTTCTATTGATTTATTCTTATAGTATCTCTCTTTTTTATTGGTTTGGTTTTTTAATACTGGGCTTGAGGATACTTAACATCTGCAAATATTTACCCTGAGCTCTTAGTGTATTACTGTACAATTTTTGTCACTTACTTACAGATACCTCCACGTGGTGGTTTGTGGGGTTTTTGTGGGAAAATGCTGTATTGCTGTAATCTTCCATCCAGCAGAGAGATCTGGACTGTGTTGAATGTGTTTGCTTAGAGTTTGTTGTAAGCCTGACTTTTGTTTAAAATGCAGAGACAGTTCCTTCTCCTGCCTGCCCTGTTCTGTAGGAAGAACATGTAGTTATCCTGTCAGAAATACAGGTCAGGGATCTGTTAAACTTGACTAAATGTCAGTCTGAATCCCAGTGTGTTGAGTCAGGTGAAAAATCTCATTTAAGTCTTTACTCAGGGATTTGGCATCTTAGTGGATTCCTGTTGAGCATGCTTAGAGGTGATATTTTTCACCCACTTTTTCACCCATCAATCCTAATGTGTTTCACTCTTATTTCACATGTAATCCTCAGTCACAATACATTAGAATTTATGTAAAACCCAATTTCTTTGGTAGAATTTCTTTTAACCTGCGTAAATAGGAGAGTTTGTCATTAATGTCATTGCAGTTGGATGAGAGAGTGATTGTTGTGTTCCACATGGTGAAAATCCAAAATCTTTTGGGTTTGCTTTTTGAAGAAAGAGAAAGAAGTAAATAGGGGTTTTGCTAGACCAAAGTAAGAAAATTTCAGTCCTTCAGGAAATTTTGGACAGCTTTAGCAAATAATGAAGAAGAGCAGTGAAAATGCAGTTGGAACTGGTGGTCAGCTGTAGGTAATGATCTTTATTACTTTACAAAGGCTTGGAGCACCAGGCCATTTGTCCCACCATGGCTATTAATGAAGGAGTGTGTAAGGATTTGGGCAGCCACAAGGGGGAACATGGTCAGCAGGAACCGCTGAAATGTCCTGGCTCTGATCTGCAGTTACATCCTTCTGACCTGACCAACTTTACTGTGGTTATTCCTCATACAGAATCTGCTAACAGAGCTCAGAACATGACCTGGTGTATTTTAATGTGACATTTCTGTTTAACAACCGAATTTTGTTCTTTAGGGGGATGCACGTATGTTGGTGATCAATGGGGTTGTCTTAATTAATGTGAAACATTTGTATATATTAATTATATATGAAGGTAAGTCTAAATATTCTGATCTCCTGGGTTAGCTGGGTTACCCTTTCTGCCAGTGGAGATCTTGAAAATAGCTCTGTAAATACATTTTATTCACATGTAATTTCTGAACAGGTACTAAGTAGTCTTTGCAGGTATTTTTGGGAGCTCGGTGAATTGCTGCTTCATAAGAAGGTTAATCCAACCTCAGTGCTCTAGTAGCTGCTTTATTGTGCAGTTCAAAAAATACCCACAGCAGACGACAAGCCAATAATCTGATAGCTGTTGTTCCTCTGTGTAATTACATTTACCTGATAAATCAATAACCTCTTCCAAATTACCAGTTTGAAGTAAAAGTCCCTTTTGCCAACAATCTTTGTGTTTGCCGCCTCTCTGCTTTGTTCCTCCTCCTGCTGCGCAAACCCCGAAGGTGATTTTAAAGGATGTGGATTCCCTGCTTTACGTGGACACTGACGTGCTGTTCCTGAGGCCCATCGATGACATCTGGCACCTCCTGAGGGAGTTCAACTCCACCCAGCTGGCTGCCATGGCTCCCGAGCACGAGATCCCCAAGATTGGCTGGTACAGCCGCTTCGCCCGGCACCCCTACTACGGCAGCACCGGCCTCAACTCCGGCGTGATGCTGATGAATCTGACACGGATCCGCAGCACTCGCTTCAAGGTGAGAGCAGATGCAGCTGCTGCAGAAACTCAGGATTGGTGTGTTTTCACATCTTGGAAAGCTCAGTGTAAAACGGCGTGAAGTTCGTAATACAGAGAATCAGAGAAATATGGGATGTGTGTAATTGGATACTGAAAGCTGTTGTGAATGTGATTATTAAAATAAATGAAACTTCCTCAGGGCTGGAGCAGTGAGAACTTGCAGCTGAAGCAGTCTGGTAGCAGTGTTAAAAATGGCTTCCCCAACTTCGTACATTTCCCTGAAAAGATACGTGACAGAACAAACTCAAGGATCTTCAGTGCAGTTGCTGTGTTGCTTTTAAAATTGGAAAGCTTGATGTGAATATCCAGAGAAATTGGTCATTTTTGCATCTGTTGTGAATAGACTTTTGCACCCTGCTGCAGATAAGTGACTCTGTGAACTGGTGTAAGTGTGAAGGGAAGGTTTTCATGACAGATCCGTGTCATTGTGCACATATTCTGTAATCACTAAAACTTTGCTTACCCCAAGGGGTTCCTCAGGCAATGCCAGGGGTTTCCCACATTGTTACAGGAACAGCTGGAGAAAAAAAACCCCAAACATTGCTCTTACTACCGTAATTCCCAGGGAAGATGATCTTTAGTCTGTAATTTTCCTTGCTTTTATACCTTGATTTTCACCTTGTCCCTGCATTTTTCACTTTTTTCCCCTCCTGTTACTTGGAATAGGAAGATTGTGAATAGCAGGAGCTGACATCAGAGCTGGGCCCAGGAGACTTTGTTTTCCTGTTTAGATAAACATAGTGAGTTCTGCTGTTTCAGCCCTGTCCAGGTCCAACATTTCCTGGCAGTTTTTCATTTTTCACCTGGGTGTCCAACATGGCTTAGCAGAACTTAGAGATTTCAGTGTGCCCACTCTGGGTCAGATACCACAGCACTGATCATGACATTAACCCCTTGCTTCTGTTTTCCTGCCCTGCAGAACAGTTTGATACCAGGTGGCTTGACTTGGGAGGAAATGTTATATCCATTGTACCAAAAGTACAAAAATTACATCACATGGGGAGACCAGGATTTGCTAAATATCATTTTTTACTTTAACCCAGGTAAGGAATGATTCTTGGAGTCTTCATTATCTGTGTTGGGAAAATATCTTGAGTTTGATTTAACTGCTATTTGTTATTTATAATATGCATAAATACTCTGGTATGGAGTTATTGTGTAACTGCATCCTCAAAGGGTTTATAACCTATGAAAATATTTCTGACATTGCTGCAGGTAGTGGGGCTTGGACTTGGTTCCATTGAATATATAAATCTTGTTTTCTGGAGATTTGAGAAAATAACGAGGTGTAAAAGTAATGATGAAGTGAAGGGGTGAAGTTCATGTTGTATGTGTGCTTCAGGGTGTCACTGGACCAGGGTGTAGCTGCAAAAATGTTTTTGTTTCAGATATTTATCTGAATGTGAAAGTGCCAGACTTTCTGCAAAGCTAAGCCCCGTTTTTCTGAAATTCAGCTGACTTGTGATAATTATGCAAATCAGTAACAAAGCTGATACAGAGAGAAAGTGGACACAGCCATTGGAATATCTCATCAAAAGCAGCTTCCAGCCTCTGAGCTGAGTGACCCGGCCTCAGCAGGCACCAGATGATGTCATTGGTGTCCTGCTGGTGAGAAATGCAGGGATTTAAACTCTGGAGCACAGCACACACTTCCCAGAGAAGCTGAGAACCTAATTTCATGCTTCTAAATGGATGCTGAGTATCCATCCCTACTGCTTCTCCTGGTTTCCTAAGTGACCTTGTCACCTTAAGTTATCTTAAGAATAAACCAAGTTTGGAATTATCTTTATTTATTCTGCTCCCTTTTCTTTTTCTCTGAGGAGTCACAGGGTAGGTAATTGGATATACTCAAATCCAGGCAAACTGCTGGAGTGAGGAGAAGCAAAGCAAAAATCAAACATCTGTTTACTGCAGACAGATGTCAAACATCAGTGTCCCATAGATTATCCCCAGTCCCAGGGAAAAATAGAGTGGGAATTAATTTCCAAAAAGAAACAAATGTTATGGGAGCATGGTCTCCTGGAGAAAGAAAAATATGGAGCCAGATTAGTTGTGAAGTCAGACACGAGCTGTCCACTGAAGTGTGCAGGAAAAAAACAAAGGCTGCAAAAATACTTCAATATTGTTGTGAGTATTCTCTATCAAAGCTACATGTGGAGACTCTTCTGCACCACAGTCTGTCCTTTCCTCAGAAATGGTAAAGAATTTTTTATGAATTGTGTAATAGCAGACTGTTCAAGCAAAGAAAATGAAAGAACTGTGTACCATTAGCACAGAAAACTGGACTTTCTGGGTTCTTGAGCTCTGGGTTGTTACAACTGGCTGGGGAGGGAATTGGCCAAGACTGCTGCAGGTGCCTTTTTGTAGATGTGAGTTAAAACCACAGAGAGCTCTGTTCCCTGGGCTGAGGAGCTGCTCCCTTTGCCCATCTCCAAAGGCTGCTCTCCCTTTCTGGAGAACTCTGCTGGAGAGGCCTCAAGGGAAGAAAAGTTCAGAAAGTTCTTCTTCTGCTTTTCAAGAACCACACAAGACCAGCTGCAGGCTTCCTAGGAAGCTGGGAGAGGCCAAGGGAAGAATTCAATATTCAGTGCTTCTGTCATGCCCTGCTGGCACCAGCCATCATTCATTGTTCCCCAAGGCCAAGGCAGAAAGGTTGCAGGGACTGGAGTGATTTATGACAAGCAGATTGCAAGCACTGTATGCATGGAGTTTAAAAAAAATCACCAGGAGAAAGGGAGTTACGAGCCCTTTTGAGAAATTGGGCTCATCTCTAAATAACCTAGACCTGTGGAATTAATGGATGATGACTCTTTGGAGGGCTGTGGATAAAATACACCACCCCGTATGCTCTTCTGTGTAACAAATTGTCATGGCCTCTGTGACAGCATCAGCAGCAAACACTGGATATACTTTGCAAGTTTTCCCTTGCTGGCTTCAGGAGGAGTCTGGATTTTTCATAACCCCACTGCTGTGTGTGCTTCCCCAGTCTCCTGTCACTCCGGAGACTCCTTCCTGTGGCAGAGGGTGCTGGACAGTGCCACCTGCTGTGTGCTCTCTGGTGTGATTCTTCCACTTCAGCTTTCTGAAGGGCTCCCTTGGGTTGTGTTAGGTCCCTGATTTTGGGTTGTCCTGTCTGTTCAGGACCAGCAGCTGGGGAGTGTAGTCACCCATGTGGGAAGGAGGTGTCTCTGTTGGGGATACTTGCAAAAGCTGTGAATGAACATTCCCTGATCATCGCTCCCAGGCTGGTTTAATTTGTTGTAACTCTTGTCTGACGTGTCTCTTCTCCTTCCCTGTGCCCTGCTGGCGTGGGCAGAGTGTCTGTACGTGTTCCCCTGCCAGTGGAACTACCGGCCTGACCACTGCATGTACGGCAGCAACTGCAGGGGGGCAGAGGAGGAGGGGGTCTCCATCCTGCACGGCAACAGAGGCGTCTACCACGACGACAAGCAGCCCACCTTCAGGGCCCTCTACGAGGTGATCCGGGATGTAAGTGCTGCCTCCACAGAGCCACTCCCTGTGCCCCAGGGTGGGTTCACTCAGATCGCTTTGCCAGCCATCAGGCTGGGTAGTTGTGTTTGTGTAAAACCCACCAGACACCAAATGAACCTGGCTGCTTTGACTTCTCATGCATTTGAGGTGGTTTAAACATTTCTTCTTTGTATTGTAGTAATCAAAGAGGCTGATCAATTGCTTTTCTGTGGTACTGAAGGTAGAAAAA
Organism: Hypocryptadius cinnamomeus; assembly: GCA_013400635.1. Lineage (NCBI taxonomy): Eukaryota > Metazoa > Chordata > Aves > Passeriformes > Zosteropidae > Hypocryptadius > Hypocryptadius cinnamomeus. The sequence goes on along the minus strand of VYZP01056760.1, from coordinate 197,157 downwards.
GCTGGAATGAAGTTTCTCATGCTGGGGCTGCAGCTCTGGTCCATAAATTCCCAGGAAAGCTTGTCCTCCCTGAGCACATCAGGCCTCCAGGCACATGGAGGGCAGAATCTTGTCAGTAGGCACAGGTTGGGATGTTGTGTGTGTACAGCTCTGCTTGCCAAAACTCCTGTTTCCTTACAGTATCCTTACATTAATAACATTCTTGTCAATGCACACTCTCAGGCAGGCAGGATGTGAAGTGATGGGGTTGGTGACACTCAGCAGGTGAGGGACAAGACATTCCCTACCTATGGAAGGTTTTCTCTTACAGAAACTTATAAAATGCCCTTTCACAACTACTGAAAACTAAAAATTCTTTTTTTGTTTCTTTTCCTTAGTTTCCATTTGAAGACAATCTCTTCCAGTCCTTGTACTACCCTCTGCAGTCGAGGTTTCTGGATACAGTGCACACTTTATGTGGGAGAATTCCACAAGTATTTTTGAAGCAAATTGAGAAAACAATGAAGAAGGTGTATGAAAATCGTGTCATTGTGTACTTGGGGGCCAACCACAGATACTAACTGTAGCTCTCTTACACAGAAGTTTTAAGTCTTGTACTCCATTTCATGAAGGATATAAATGAAGAATATGAACCTTTTACTGAAACTCAGAATTAAAATATTTCTTTTTCCAATTTTCTGATAACCCTTGAAATTACAAAAAGCAGGAAATCCTAGAAGCCTACTGTGATTATTGCTGAAAACAGCAGGAGAATCTTTTCTTTGTGGAATACAGTTGTGGCCTGCCACCCCAGTCCCTTACAGTTTTAAGAATGTGTTCTCTGGCTTGGTAATGTGAATTGCATTAGGCACTGTCCAAGAATATTGTCATTGAGGAGTACAAACCCAGGTACTGTTGATCCATCTTCTCTTTGAGTGCTATTCCCTGCACAGTGACAGCAGTATTCCACTGCCACAGTTTTCCATCCCTGCCTTGGGAGATGGCCAGGGCTGCCCCTGACTCCCCTCTCCTGCATGGAAATGTATTTCTGCCTGGCACTTCCATTTCTGGGATCACAGGACCACAGAATTCTAGAATGGTTTGGGTTCCAGGGGACCATCATGGATGTCTTGTTCCACACCCTGCCATGGGCAGGGACACCTTCCACTAGACCAGGTTACTCCAGCCCTGTCCAGCCTGGCCTTGGACACTTCCAGGGATGGGGAAATTGAGACCTTTATGCTGGGATCAAAATGAATAGCCTCAAAGTGGAAGAGGATACAAAATGGCTTTGATGTTTATTTAAAATACTTCATGTAGCTTAAATTTCCGAGGTATAATCATCATCTTGTGATAAGCATAAAGAGTTTATTTAAATTGCAGTAGCTGAAAGATGCTTGGGACCATTCCCTGGGGAACTGGAAGTGAGGACACTCCTGCAGAGCAGCTATCCAAGAGCAGACTCACTCCTAAAGAGCAGTGATCCAAGAGCAGACTCCCAGAGGGCATTTTCTAGGTGTTAGCCCCATGGGTGTGTGTAGGAGTGCTTCAAGGAAGCAGCAGAGAAAATGATGTTACTTTTCAAGTCTGTTGAGCAGAAAACATCAGCCATTACTCGGAACTGCTCATTTTTGTATCTAACAGGCAAAGTAGGAGCAGGGTGAGATAATGGAGCCTTCCCCTAATGAAAGGAAAACTGGCATGGATGAGATATCCTGTACATGTATCATACATTTGTTAGAGAGAAATTCTTGGGGACTGTGGATGAGGGAAAGGTTATGTTCCCAAAGTTAAAATAGGATTTCTGAGGAATTGCAGTTTTGGGCGTTCTCCCCTATCCAGTCAGGGTTTCATATGAAAACACCAGGAGTCTCCCTTTTGTCTCACATATTTCTCTCTCCTTGTGTGGCAGTTCCTGAGAGGAGGGAAAACGACCTTGGTGCCATCCCAGGCTGCCAGGTGCACGGGATGGAGTCCCAACAAGCTTTTCCCAAGGCCTGGAGTGTGAGAGTGTCTGTGACACAGCCTGGCAAAGAGCAGGGCTGCAGGCAGCTGAGCAGGGGAGCAGTGGGACAGGGGCTTGGAGTAAGGGACAGCAGAGCTGCAGGACCTCACTGGTGTGACAGGAACAGAAACCTTGTTTGCACCTCTGCTGCAAATCGTAATCACAGTTTGGTTAAACAGTGTTCTGACTCCAGCCCTTATCTCACAGTGTTTGCCACCAGAGTGTAAATTGACATGTGAAGGACAGAGGCAGCTCGGCTGTTGTGATTGAAAGCCTGGGACCCAGAAAGTCATTTAATCTTGAGCAGAGATGCCTTTCCAACTTGCCTTAGGATTTTCTATTTCAGCTGAAGTTTCAGTTGCCAATTTTTAAGCAAGAGTACACTTCTACCTACTGAGAGGAGTTTGAAATGTAACCCAAATGAGCATTGAAGATTTCAGAACCAGAAGGCAGAGAAAAGAAGGTAAAGCTGCTGATTTAAAAAGTCTAAAATAATATATGACAGATAAACCTTTAGGCCAGCAATTCTGAGAGCTTGTGTAAAGTATTAGCTTGCTTTTGGTCTTTATTTTCAAGTGTCAGGGTAAAGCTGGCACCGGTCTAAGGAGGCTGGTGGAGCTGCATGCTGGGCAGGCTGGATTCCTGATTTCCATGGTGTCTCCAAGGCACAGAGAGCTGCAGAGCACAGTCTTGCTGCCCAGACAGTAGCACCCCAGTGCTGAGGCTCTGGAGTTTGGGAGGCTGTGGTTGTGTAAGCTGTGATTCAGCAGAGCCTGCAACTACGGGCACATTCAAATGAAGGAGTGGAATTCATTACCAAACAAAGGCATTATTGCATATGAACTGATAAGAGATTAAAGCAGTGCTTTTTATGTTCACAGGAGGTGCTACACTTTGGTTAGGAAGAACTGAGTTGTGTTCTCAACAGCTATTAAGTATACGAAGTACTTGCTTTAACATGAAGACTCTTGTTAATTTAATATCAGCTGGCAGGAAGAATGGGGGAGGTTCCCCCCTGCTGGGCTTTTTCTGAGGAAAAAAGCAATAATTTGAGCTCTCCAAAGTGTTTTAAAACAATTACGTAACTTTGTTTTTTGTTGTTGTTAGAATTATTAATTTATATTTCACTACAGCTTCCAAAACCATGTTATATTTTATTTTTAACAGTAGTTGATTGTAATATTCATCTTACTTAGAAACCGGTTTTAATTCATTTTGTATTTCATACTTGTGGCTAATTCCATGTTAATTAGCCTTCATTTATCTTAATAATGGGATGTGTAAATACTTAAAAGACTTTATGTCCTCATTTCCCCTTCCTCTCCTGTGTTTTAGTTATTTTCAATGGTATAATGGATAGTGCTCACCAGCATTTTGCTTACAGGGGAAACTGGAAACTGCTCAATGTGTGTGTGCACAGCACGAGCATGTGTGTAAAAAATGTCCCTTTTCTCTGCCACTGAATTGCTTGTGGATTTTTCTTTGACAAGTGCGCTGATTGTTACAGCTCCCAAGGAGGCTGAACAGTGCATTTCTGACTTGAAGATGATCCCTTGGCTTACAATACAAATAAATGAATTTTTAAGCAAGCTCTACAATTTGCTAGTTTTCTTTTAAATACAAGATTTTGTGCTGGTCTGGTTGGAATAGAGTTCTGTAGGTGTCATGTTTTAGTGTGTGTATACTGGGTTTGACAGCAGGGAACACAGATAAATGTTCCTCTTTTACAGTTTTACTGTAGTGAAAGAGTCTGATATTGGATATAAAGAGACAAATACATTTAACTTTCCCCAAAGTGCTCGTGTGTCATGCTGCAGCTCCAGCTGTGTTATGGTGAGCATAGATCAGAACCTTCTCTCAAAGGAAACTGGAGTTTTATCTTTTATTCTTTACTGTTTCTCCATAATGTTTCACTCTCTGGAAGTCATTTAGCATCATTTCCCCTCCCTCCTTTTTGTATGCATTTTTTGACATTCTTGTGTGGTCACTGCTGTGCTGTCTTTGCTTGTGACGTCTCTGTGTGACAGAAGTTGCTGGGCTGTCTGTTCAGCCAAATCCTGGTGCTGACACTGTTCCCAGCTGGGTGATGTGTTGGACTCAGCCTCAGCTCTCTGAAATCAAGAATAAAGCTGTCACTGACATGGATGGGCAGGGGTGGGCCAGCTGTAAGACACCAGCCCTGTGTGGGTTCTGGGAAGGCTCTGGGGGTGTGGGGTGTGTTACACACTCACAGTCACACTGCTCGGTGAGCCAGGGTTTTTCTCTTGCAAACGTGGCTCCAGCCGGTGTTGCTGTGGGGAGAAGAGAGATTTCCCAAGCTGGGAATAAAGTACACCTAAAGAAATAAACCTTGACACTTTATCAACTGTCAGAGAATCCTTTTCTCCTCTCCATCAGGTACAATAAAATGTGATGGTAGTAAATAGAGAGTGAGCACCCCTCCAGAGTGAGATGGGATGGGGCAGTCACCGGGATCATTCCTGCAAGGGCTGCAAACATTCCCCACTGCTCTTGGGGCAAGTGCTGTGTGCTGGGATCAGCCTGCACCTCCCGCTGGCACCAGATAAGGAATTGTTATCTCAGCTTCAAAAGAAAGAGTGATGTTTGGAAATTTTGCTTTCATTCTGGATCAGAATGAAAACCAAACTGTCAACACTTCCTTTGAAATGAAAATGGAGACAAAACACCAAATTGAGAATCAGCATGGAAGATGAACAAAGCACTTTGTTAATGTTTTCTTTTGAGGTAAAATATTTTGGTTTGACTTTCACATTTCTGTAAACCTTAATTGTTTACATTTCTGTTTACCTTAATTGTACCTTTCTGTACCTTAATTGCTGCTGTTACTCCACTATAGCCCAAAAGTGTGTATGTATAGTTTCGGTAATTAATGCTGAAATAATGACACAGAAATGACAGGGCTCTTTGTTTTAAACACCTGTTCTTTTCCTGAATCCTCCTGAAAATGTTCATTCCCTCCTGTGAGGGTTAGGACTGTGCACAGCAGGTGCCTTCTCAGGGTTCACACCTTCAGGGAAAGATCTCCTTCCCATTCTGCTCAGCGCTTCCAGAGGGCACCATGGTTCCTCACACCTGAGGCTCCAGGTGAGAAAACAGCGCTGGTTTTAGTCTGACTGTTCCCAGAGTTTGTGGAGTGATGTCAGGAAGCTCCTGTCCCAGGGATGTACTGGGAGGAAGGTGTGAAATACAGCTTGGAAAGAAAACTCTGCTGGCCAGTTTGCCACGGGCTCTCGGATTAATAGGAGACAATCCCTGGGGACTTGCTGGGGCCAGTGGCTGAGCCTGGTAAAGCCTGGAATGTTTGTCACATCTGACTATTTGTTGGTTTTTTTGTATCTCCTGTGGGTAATCTTTCAAAAGAAACAGCTCCCACAAATACAATTCTTCTCTTTTCACCCTTGTTTTTTAAGGCACTGGGTGTGAACTGTTCTCATCTTTCAATATCCCAAGTCTTCCAGATTTTTTAAAAGCACAATAAAGATTTTTAGTCGTTTTCTCAGAGGAGAATCATAATTTGTCTCAAGGTGGCTGTGATATACTTTAAAGAAAAAAACAAACAACTTCCCTTCCAGAGATCCGTGATTTTTAGTGTCAAGTTATTTGTACCATACTCAGGTTCTGCAGCTATAGATTTAAACAAACCAAACAAAATCTCTATGCTCTTTTCTTAAATCCTTTGATGTATATTGATGTACAATATTTTCTGAAGACCTAAGTGGGTCTTGAAATATAAGATTGTTGTCATTTTCTTATTGTTCTCACTGGATTCTGCTGCATCTCCGTTGCTTGAATGCTGTATTGAATTGCTACAGATTGTTTCAAAGCACAACAATCAATTTTGGTTCAAACTGGGTGGAAATACCTTACAAATTGCTGTCACACTTCAGTGAAGGGAAACTGCTTTAAGTCAAGTTGGGTCAGGGCTCTCTAGATACCTAATCTAAGCTTCATTACTGAGAGCAGAAGTAGCTGCTGGTTTTACACCACAAATAATTTTAATTATTGATCCATGTCCAGGGGTTGAACAGCCTATAACTCTTAAAAAGTACGTTTTTAAATCTGAAATGTAAATCTTAACGAGGCTTTGTGTAAGTTTAGTGGAAGAAAAAAACCCCTGGATTGTTAAACAGTTTCTCATTGTTCTTTACTTAGATGTTTAAACCACCACATCTTCCCCAACAAGGTGATTATTCTTATTGTTGGGTCTCAGTGAATACAAGCAGGCTGGGAACTGACACAAAATGAAATCATCCTCTCTGTGTACATTTTTATTACAAGGTGTGTCAAATACCTTACAAGGAGTAATTATAATTTATGTTTCATTAATGAAGAAGCTGAGGCGTGATTGCCTCACCCATTTGCCTGAGATCACACAACAAACTGATGATGAAACTACCTACAAGCTTTTTGTGTTCTAGGATTACATTTAAATGTTGCAGCTTTGAAAATGGAAGGAAAAGGTGATTTGCTGTGAGCTGAAATCTTTCCCAGTTAGTAGAGGGGGCTGGGCTAGAGCCTCTTATCTGCTCTTTGCTTCACCTCGGGACCTTGGCCAGGTAGGAGTGACAGCTCTGCCAGGGCTTCACGTCCTCAGAGCCAAGAGCTGGCACAGGATGGGCGAGGGGATCCTCCCAGGAGCACAGGGCATGTGTGCCAGGCTGGAGCAGAGTCTCCTGGAGGAGTCTGAGGGGAGACCTCACTGGGATCTTCCACATCCTCACCAGGGGAAGGCGAGGGGACAGGTCCCGATCTCTTTCCCCACTCCGGTGACCAGTGACAGGACTCGAGGGAACGGCATGAAGCTGTCGGGGAGGTTGGGGTGGGATATTAAGAGATTTGTCCCCCAGGAGGGTGGTGGGCACTGCCCAGGCTCCCCAGGGAATGGTCCCGGCCCCAAGGCTGCCAGAGCTCCGGGAGCGTTTGGACAGTGTTCTCAGGGATGCACAGGGTGGGATTGTTGGGGTGTGTGTGTGCACGGTCAGGAGCTGGACTGCATGGCGGGCCCCTTCCAGCTGGGGATCTTCTGTGATCTTCTTGAGAATAAAAAGACAAGCTCGTCCTTGCACAAACGGGGGAGCGCAGTCACCCTCAGCCTGAGAGCGGGGAGAAAAGAACAAGAGCTCTCCGAGGGGCCGGGGCGTGAAGGGGGGACGGCTCCGCGTTCCCTCCCCCG
>VYZP01056760.1:0-185713 GCA_013400635.1 Hypocryptadius cinnamomeus | reverse complement strand
TTTTTTTTTTTTTTTTTTTTTTTGAGGTCTGTAGCTCTTTTTAGCCTTCTTAAACCTTTCAGTTGCATTAAATAGGTGTTGGATGTGAATAATATAATCTGGAGATAGGCATGGAAATACTGTTTTATAATACTAAATTTGCTTCAGATTATCTACCAAAGTCTGTATTTGTTCATTGAACATGTTTGTGTGTTCACTGATGTGTTTTGTATGAAAATATCAGGGAAAAAATGAGTAAAAATTAAAAGCTCCTGGGAATCACTCATATGAAGGTTGTTAACGTGCCTTTTAAGAACTTAATGTATTTTTAAGCTGGTACAGCTTGACAAGTACAAGTATTCTGCAATAGGCAAACCTACCAAATACATGAAAATTTAAAATGCATTAGATAGTCTTTATTTTCACTTATGTAAAAATAACTTTGTGTAATAGAATCTAAACCAGTAGATACCTTGGAGTGAGAAGATAAAATACTAGTTTGCTGTGACATTTGTTAGGATTTTTACAAAGTTCAGAGTATAGCTGAAGAAAAACAAGCAGCGAGGATGGTTTAGTCAGGGGTAATTACACCCATGGTTTGCAGACTTGATTATTGAACAACAATGGATCTTACTCAGTCACAGCCTGTTCCTAATGTAACAAACAAAAAGTACTCAGGCAAATCAGGACAAGTGAAATGTGAAATATTTTTGTGTTCAGTTGTTAGTTCTAGGAGAGTTACATGGTCTTCATGGGGGTTCTGTCAGCTTTTTAACATCATCATGAATACTGATTTTTAGAGGATAAACTGCAGTCTGTATCCTGGGGTAGATGCTCTCATCCTCCGTATGTTTCCAGACACAGTTGCAGCAGATCTTGGTGACTCAGTAAAATTAGTTTGAAAAGGTAGTAATGAAGTAAATTAAAGTGATGTTTTGGGTTCTCCTCAAAGCTTGATCACACGCAGCTCACCCAACAGATGGAAAGCACAGGCTCAGGTAAGGTACCTCCCTGCCCCCACTTGTTCCAAAGTGCTTATTCATCTGAGGGAGCTGGGAACAGGTAGGTGCAGGTTCAGGGGAGGCTCTGATCTTCCTGGGATTTCTCTGGCAGCAGCCTTGCCTGGTGCAGCCCGTGGGTCACTGTTCCACTTGGGCTGTTGAGCTGCTTCTGCAGCTCCTTGGGAATGTGGGGCAGGAACTTCTCACAGTCCTGACTCTTTAGGACAAGACTCAGTTCTCTGATCCACGTGTTCTGTCCTGGGAGCTGGTACTTCCAGCTGCAGTGCAGCTGGAGAGGTGGTGAAGGGGAGGAGCAAAGGGTGAGAGGTGGTAAAGCCACCACTGCAGCTATGATAAGGCTCTTAGTGTCTTTATTGTAATTAGAGGTCTTCTTCACTTACAAGGGAGGTGTGGAACAAAAACATTGCTAATTTTGGTTCTGTTATCACTGTAAGCTTAGGTGTGTTATCAGTGCTGTGCAGTAAAATCCTGATCATACAATGATGTGCGTTCACTTCATCTTTTTGAAGTTTTCCTCTTGTGCAGAGTTAACCATTCACTTAATTGCTGGTGAGATTATGGCTTACATTTACAGAAGCCAGTCTAAACTTCCTTTATTAGAGGTGACAGAAGCAAAAGTCTGATTGCTTGGCTACTATGAAATATTTTTGTTTCTTAACAGTTACCGTGGTAAGACTTAGCCTTAGGTGAAATACAATATAAAGTTTGTTGTTCAACCTTTTTAAAGTTGTCTTGAATCTTAGGATTTTTTTTTTTCTTTTAGAGAAGTAACATACTCCTCAATTAACCTGACTTTACTGAGATGCTAAGGTGAAATTTCCTTAGTGAGACCAAGTACAGTCAGGGAAGTTTGTTATAACCTCCTTGTCTCCAGTTTGTAACAGATCAGTGTGACTTGCAACACTGAGGAAAGTGAAGAGAGAGGAAATTTGTTAGTCCTAGTACTTAGCTATATCTGAAAGACCTCTAGAAACAGGATGAGTTTTTGTGTACTTTTTTTTTGGTAAGAAATCCACTTATCTATTTTTTCTGAAGTAGAAAGAGCTTGATGGGATGGAAATAAGAGCATTGCAGTACTAGAAGTAAAATGCAATAGTGACATTTTTTTCTTGTTTCTGAAGAATTCTTAAAAATAGTTATGAAGATCACTTATCAATTGTGATCTTGTGTCCTGTATTTAAAATGTTTTCTCTTATCTCTTAGGAAATTCTCTTGGGTTTAGAGTCACTCTGCCCCTTCAATAGCAAAAATGTTTTAAAACCATTTATTTAGGTACTTCACCAAGAAAATCTAATGTGTTGGACTGGAAAGGAAAACTAGATTTTTCTAAAGTGGAAAATAAAACTTAGAAAACTAAAGCAATCAAAATTTTTATGTGGTTTCCTATGCATTTCCCTCACTCTTGCCCTGGGGCAGGGAACCTATAAAGTGCAGTTTTAATGACTTACTGTAGTGGAAAGTATAATGCAGAAGCTTACTGCCAGTGAAGGAATCCAGAAACTAGTGAAGTACCAAATTCTGGAGCAATGCAGTTCGTAGGCAGAAGTGATTAATTGTAAAATCCTTCTAGGCCTAAGTAGAGAACACTGCCCAGGACGTGATGCAGTTACACTGGTTCCTCCCCTTAGTGCAGCTTAAACAGCCATTAAAATACATTCTGGTTTTATTTCTTCCTGTAGTGAAATTCTTTTGGAAGTTCTGAAATGTTTATTTGAACCTCATCTGAGCCTGCAAACAGGAGTTGTTTCTTCACATGTTTCGTGGAGGGCTAACATAAGTGGGTTTTGCAGTTTCTTGAGTCAAGTTTAATTCATGTGATTGTAGGGGAAATCTGGACATCAGTGCTGTCATCATAGACTAGTTGGAAGTGACTTGTGAAGGTGATCCAGGCAGACCTTGTGCTCAAGGGGAGCTAATTCCAAAGTTAAATCAAATTAACTGGGGTTTTGTGCAGCATTTCTGAGAATCTCCAGTCATGGCAATTGCTTAGCCTCTGTTTGGCTCGCTGTTTCACTGCTTAACCATGTGCACTGATAAGAGCATTTCCCTTGGAGCACCCTGGGCCCAGTGCCTCTGAGAAAAGAACCTGTTTCCATCTCCCTGCGTGCAGTCAGCCCTTCCCTGATGGAAGTCAGCAGCTGGATTCCACCAGCAGAGCCTTGGTCACAGCAGGGCTGGCAGTGCTCGGCTGCCCCCGGGCCAGCTCGGCACAGGGGTCCCTGCTGTGGGCTTGAGCACCGGCGTTTGTAGCTGGGTGTGGCTGGACTTTGGATCCCGGCGCCACAGGCACTGCAGTGGAGCCTGAGCTGCACCGGGGCTGCAGCTTTGCCAGGGCTGCTGTGCCTTGCTCAGGCTGAACTATGGCGTTCTCTGGTCCTCTCTCCTCGGCAGTCAGTCAGGTGGATCAGGGATGATTTGCCTTTGGTAAATTACATAACTGTAAATGTAAGTTACATAACTGCAGTTCCACCAAAGATAATGGCAAAAATACTTTTGACCTTTTGATGCTGTTTCATGTACTTTATGTAGCAGTGAACTTTTTTCTTATTACACTTTTAAGCTTTTTTGAATCAGTTTAACTTTCCTATTAGTTTATTACAGCAGTGGAATAGTTTGTTTGCTGTAGGAGAGCTAAATGAAGATACAGTAGCCATGAATTCCTACAAAAACAAGTTTGCATCTCAGTTTGTTTTAACTGTGTACTGTGAAGGCTTGTATAATATCCTTTCTCTTGTTAGAAATGTATAGGGTTTTTTTAACCATATGTTCTCTGGCTTATTTCACATGCTTAAATTTAAATCTGTTTTTTTTCCCCTAACTATGTTCTCTGCTTTTATTCAACAAGCAGTTGTCTTGTTCGACATGTGTGTACTAGCATTTTTTCTGATTTGGAGACACCTTACTTTCTGAAAATCTTAATGCCTATTTGGGGAATGTAATTCCTTATAATTTTTTTAAAACATGAAATAAAACAATTCTCAAGTTTCTGCTGTAATAAGCACGATCATATTTTTCTGAAAGCAGTTTCTGTGTGCCTTTGATAGTTGTAAGCCTGTTCCATTTCCATGTTCTCAGTAAAGCAAGAGATGGAAGTAAACTTCCTTGCATTGTTGTCCACTATTATTCCTCACTAACTCCATTCCATTCAGCATCTGGAATTACCCCATACTAATTCCCATTCCACTGACAGTTTTCTGTTTCATAATCCACTGATGTCTCAAAAGGAGAGGAATCTTTAGTAAAAAAGCCTGCTGATGTACATTTGTCAACACTAATTTAGCTTCCTTGCTCTTTTACCTCTATTATAAACAAAAATTTCTGTGTGTGTGAACTGTGTAGCTGTAGTACTCGAGAGCAGTCAGTGGTGATATCAATGAAATCACTTGCTGCTTTGGGAAACACACACTGTTGTAGTGTTTTATTTTAAGTGCTGCCACTTCATATCTGTTGGGAGTGGAGTTTACAGTATAAAGGTCAGACTTCAACTGCCATTATGAAATGTGTGTGATGAACTGAGTGTAATAAACATTAGTCTCTCTATGGAACACACGTGTGAGGAAAGGCAAAAAGCAAACTCTGATTGCAGCACTGAGGTTTTTGGGGTGATTGGGCTGTTTTAATCGCAAATGGGGCTCTTTGCACTTTCAGATTTGCAGTGTTAGTGTGGCTTCCTTCCCTGTTGCTATACACAGTTCGTTCTTGTAAGCACATTTCCTGATAATCTTTTTGGCAGCCAGTCCATGTCCCTTTGTGCAGAAAACCTCCCCAGCATGCATTCTCTGGTAGTTAATGCAGTTGCATGTGTTTCTGATGATCACTTTTACTTGTATTCTGTGGTCATCCTTCTCCTCAAGCTCACTTCTCTGCCTTGCTTGATAGGATTTGTTGTCACCCTCAGGGTTTCTCTTGGTTTGTACCTTCACCTTTCAGTGATGTTGCTTTAGTGGCTGCTCCAGTGTGACCTCTGATATTTTCCAGTGGGCCTCAAATCTCTGTTCTGTGGGGGCTGTGCTTGTTAGTATTTCATCTGACAGACTTTCCCAGGCATTTGGGTATTGTTCACTCTGTATTAACTTCTCAGTGGCAAGGATGTTTTTCCATTTTGACTTTGTAATTGGTGAGCCCTGATCCCTCTTCCTGTCTGAAGCTTTTGGCAAGGTTTGTGCCTGATGGCGCTGGGGGGAAGGAACAAGGCAGGAAGGAGGGGTACAGAGCAGTCTGGTTGACTTGGGGAAGGTGGATTATCAATTTATGGATAAACCAGACTGATGCTGCTTTTCCACAAAGCTGATACATGTCTGGCAGGTCTCAGCTTTAGGAATAAAACTACTTGAAGACAATGGCAAGATTTCCATGATGGCAATACCTGGTGATGCTTGGCTTGGAAGTGGCAGGGGAGTGTGATGATGCACAAACACCTAATGCCTGTGGATTAGGTCAGTGAGGTAGGGTACACCTTGTCATCCCAAGCCTAGCATGTGTCAGTGAACTGCCTTGTGGAGAAGCCAATTAATTGGGTGGCTTTTGCTTCTGGTTTGGAAGGAATCAGTAACAAATGTGATTTCCTTGACCCCAGTAGAACTGCTGTGAGACCTGAGGGAGGCCTGTGGGTTTTTGGGACTCTGCATAAGGTGGCAAGCACAGGGACTCACTGCAACAGAGATCCAGGAGTAGCTGCACAGGGTGCATTTTCCTAATCTGATTTCCCAGCTTTATTGCTTGATACAGTAAACATCTGGTCATAATATGTCAGAAAATGGCCTGCAGCTCCTCTGAGGTGACCAGCTCCTCTAACAGTGACAGCCACACTGGCCAGAGGAGCCACAGCAGTTCTTGTGTGGATTTGGTTATTCTGGGCAAACCGGTGATACCTGAAGCGACATTGGTGTCCTGTATTGCTTTCTACTCTGCTATAAGGAAGTTAATTTTTGAATGAAGAATGTTATGATGTTGTACTTTTTTGTTCTGTGGTCAGTTTTTGAGTTTAAAATAAAAGAAAATGAAAGGTACTTGAGTTTGGTTTTAGATAACTGTATTCACAAATGTACTTCCTAGAAAATTTTGGACCGAAATTTTGTTTCTGTTCTATGGGACAGCTGTATTCTGTTAGAGTCAGCTGAATATTTATCAGCAGAGATTAGAATTAGTCCCTTGATGATTACAGATAGTGCTTTAATATCTTCTTCAGCTGCTTGTTTCCATAACTAAGTCTTAATCTTTGTTGTTCCTGGCAAGAGCAGTAGTCATTTGCAAGCAGCAGAGGTGAACACTCTCACTACTGAAGTAGATGTAGTTCTAATGTCTGGTTCTGGAATGAGCTCATTGTGCTCCCAAGGAGAGCAAAGACTGGATTTAGGCTGACAACAATCAGCTAGTGAAAATGGAGAAACACCTCCTGTGCTTGTGGGAAATACCAGTTTTTCCTCCTTTGAACTCTTCAATATATTTTTAATTAAAGTGAAAGGTAACATGAGGTAAAACTCTGCTGAAGATAAAATGTGAGAGTGTTTAATTTTACATGAGTTATCAGGTGAAAGGGAACAGGACGCTCCCCCAGGACGAGTGCTTTGCCAGTGTTTTCCCAGCAGGAGCACACTGTGCAGCAAGGCACAGTGTTCCAGGAAATTCACCCTACCTGGAGCACCTCAACTTTTAAATTGATTGCTCATTTAGAAATACTCATAAAGGATCTAGCACTTGCTTAAGGCTTTGATTTGATGTTAGGTTGAGGTGTTTGTCTTCTTGCCAGAAGCATGTGAGAAACCAGTCTCCATTGGTGTACAGGGGATTTTACTGTGTAAATCTGTTGTCATTGTTTGGAATTTCCCTTGTTAATCTGCACTGTGTGAATAGCAAAAATAGCAGCAGCGTGCAAAATCATGACACTAAAATGAATTGCATCAAAGTACTGTTAAAATGAAGCACAACAAATAGAAAAATAGGTTTAAAATACAAAGAATATTTGACACAAGAGTGGAATTAGGTGAAGTATGTTCTTTTACCTGATAAATGAGTGCTGCAGTTTAGAGAAATGGCTTAGCTCCCTACTAGTCACATCACACATCTTACCCAGCCTTATCTGCAGCATTAATTTTGTGGTTAGATCAGTGATCTGCCTCACCTCCCTGTGTGTGGGATCACAGGAACGTGTGAGAGCAGCAGAGCAGGCTTGCCCCTTTTGGTGTAGACCAAGGACAAGGTTGAGTGTGTGGTGGCCAGCACCCTCCTGCTCTGCACTGGGGTGGGATCCCTGTGGGAACCTCAGCATGGCTCATCTCCCTGTTACTGGGAGTTCAGTGCTGCAGCTTTTTATCCCAGAAATTTTCAGTGGTATTTTCTGAAAAAGTTGAAAGCACACGTGTTTAAGAAGCAATCTGTTTATATCATAAATAATGAAATAGTAATTCCTGTATGAAAGCTAACATGTGAAATAGCAACAGGTTTGGGTTTTTTTCATTTGCTGGTCTGAAAATGCTGGGAATTGTGTTTTACAGGCAGTTCTTAAAATTTTTAACTTGTGCACCCTTTCTGTACAACTGTGTACGTCCAGGTATCCTAGTTTATAGCCACTGAATAGATCTCAAATTTGGATGTGGTGGATAAAGTAAGGATTGATACAAAACCATGGCAGAAAAGGTGGAGGGAGTAGAACAGAGACACCCGAGGGAAGAGCTGAATGTGACCTCGCTGTCATTCTCCACAGGCCTGCACTCCATGGGTTCCCTGTGCAGCTGCAGCTCCCTGGGCTGCTGGAGAGGGTCCCTGGATGCTGCTCCGAGGGAGGGGGACAGGACGGGCTGGGGGACAGGACTGCCCGGGCAGGCTCCCGGCGCTGCCTCCCCGCTGCTGCTCTTTGCACAGCCTGGGGGAAGGGAGCCACGCCGGGGCTCCTCATGCCTGGCATGAGTTCTGTGCTCCCTGGTGGCAGACAAGGGCCGTGCATCCAGGCTGTGGAAGAGCATGCTGGAAAGTTTGCTGCCTTGCCAGGGGTTTGAATTGGTATGTGATTGCTGAGTGCACTTCATTTGCTCTGCCTTTTCACTTCCCAAATAGTTCTGGAGAGCCCATTGATTGACCAGAATAGCAAAGGAATTAACTTGTTTTGGATGAAACTTTAATTTTGCCTTTGATAGCCTGGGGAAATTACTGTTTCTTAGAGTATATCTTCATCTCCTACGAGCTCTAGAACAAGGCACAAAAGAAAAGAAACAGTTACTAAAATTGGCAAGTTACTTCACTTCACAACACCTGTTTCCTACTAGCAGGTCTCTGTGGGAGTGTCATGTAAGTCAGCAAAAACTGGGGGGCAAAGGTAATACCAGGGACTGACATCTCTTGTTCCATGTTATGTGACTCCCTCAGAGATTGTCCTCTGGTTCTTGCCTTGTGTGTTCTGAGGACATTGCCTTAAAATCAGTTCAGCTGGATATAAAATGTTTGCATCCTAAATATGCTAATTTGGTGGGGGTATTTTTGTGTTTGTTTGGTGTTTTTTTGTTTGTTTGTTTTAATTTCTGCTTGTCAGAGAGCCAGTAGTGGGAGAAGTGTGGAGAGGGAAGTATTTCCTTTTATTAACATCTGATATTTCTTTTATGGCCTGTTCAATGAACAGAATCAATATAAGATCTACTTTGGTTTCATTTTATGTTCTGTGTGGTATTCAGCATCTCTCCAAAACAGATGGCATCCTCTTAAAATTTAAATCAAGTAATTTTGTAATGAACTTAAACACTGTGAAATCTGAAGACAGACATCCCACCAGGACTCCTGGGACTCTTCATGTTTTAAGTACATAGCTGGGTCTCTGGAAGCTTAACATCTCTTCAATATAATGTTTTTCTTAATTAAACCTCTAATCTGTAAGGCAATTCCAGAAAGATTTATGGAATAATTGCAGTACTTTCATTTCAGGAGTTAGCCTTGTTTCAGGCACTCTGAATTCTTCCTTCAGTTCTTCAGTGAATTTTAGGTTTTGTCCTGCTTTGCTTCAATAGGTCTTAGAGGAGTTTGAACCTTAAAATCTGTAGAGTTTGTGTAAAGTGGATGAGCCATATGCGCTCCCCCAGGGCTATGTCTGATGTTTTATGTCAGTTTTTAAAAGAGAGATGAGTAAATCAGTGGAGTTGTCTTCTGCACTCCTGGAGACTTGGCAGCCCAGCCTCCACCTCATGTCCCAGTTTGTGTGCTGGTGTAGGGGTGCAGTGTTACAGCAAAACCCTTGCAGTGGTAAATACGTGAGAGGGAACCATAGAATTTCTTCAACATGGATAGTTTTCCCTTAAAAATAGTAGGGATTTTTATCTTTGTCAGGTCTTGCCCAAACAACTTTGTTAAATATATCAGGCTTTTTACTCTTCTCATTGACACCTTGTCTCCCAAAGTGACTATAACAAGTGGCAAAAGAATCAAATATAAGAACTTGTCCAGTGGTCAGAAGAAAATACCAGTTAATTCTCTGACACACAATAGTGCAGATATTGAGCTGGTTCTCCTCTTCCCCAGTAACCATTGTGCTAAGAGAGAAAACTGCTTTCACAGTTTCTCCAGGACAAGCATTTTGCATAAGCAGGAGATAAGGGAATGAGGGGATGTCTTTTACACTCTGGGAATGATATGATTAGATTATTTCCATGTAAAATGCAATTTTGTTTGGATATGCATGTTTGGAGGGATGAATCCTATGCAAATCCTGTTAGTAGAGACGCAGTCATTCCTTGCAAGCAACTTTGTGCTACTAAATCTTTGAAATCAAAGCATTGCATCAGATTTTGCCCTGCTTTCTGTCTGAGGTGGCCTGTTCCCTGCTGAGGATGCTGTTTATCAAGTAGAATTGGTGCATTTCTAAACTTGCTTGATGTTGCTTGGCAAATTCTGTTGATCTGTAGTAATGGATTAGTTCCAAGAGCAAATCATGTAATTCAAGTACAGGTGTGAAATAGATTGATTGCTTTTATTAGAGAACAGAGCTATTTAGGATTGTGTTCTTCCATGACTCTGCTCTGACAATGTTAGATTGTTTCTAAATTAATCTCTCTCTTTGTTGTTGTTTTTTATTATTCTTCCCTGTGCAGTTGAGATATTTTTGTTGCTTCATCAACTCTCAGTGACTCAGTGTGTTACTGTAACACTGTTCTGACTGTGGAGTTCCCCATCCCTCCTTTGTGGCTTTCCTCTTTAAGTTTTAAGTTTCTTGTCTTCATCTGCTAATTTTGATCCCATTCTGGGGTTTTGTTAGTTATGTGTGGGATTTTTTGAAAAAAATAATTTTATTAGCAATTTTTTTTGCATAGTCTGTCATTTAATTTAATCCCTGCTGGCTCATTTCATGTCTCATGTCTTCCCTCACCCTTTCCTAGCCTTTTGTCACCTTGTCTCTCTAATTATATGTAAATCTTCTCAAAACTTGCTGGTGTTACTTGTAGGATTGGCTGTTTGGTCAGGTGCTGTCTGCTTTCCTGATTGACTTTGAAAACAGCTGAGTGTCTTCAAACACTGAAATTTCTTCCATCCATTTTTCTCTTATGTTTCTAATGTTCAATGAAATTGCAAGGTCAGGGACTGCACTGGGGTGCAATATTAGGGTGTTAAACATCTTCTCATATCTTGAGGCACATTATTGGCACATATAAAATGTTTAAGTAAGGTAGAAAGACTGAATTTCTTGGACTCTATATGAGCTTCCATGCTCTCATTTGTTGCTTGACTTTTAAAGGTGCTTTTTAAAAACAATTAAATTTTTGAATTGAACTTACAGCATTTGTGTCTGCCCTGGGAAAATTTGAAATGGGTGTTGTCTACGTGGATACAAGCTGTGGTTCTGCAGTGCTGTGATTGATTGTTCCTCTTCAGCCATTCCTTTGCCTTTGACTTTTTTTTTTTTCTTGCTAAGTGATTTTTACTTGAAATCAGTTTCTTTCTTTTGACTTTTTGTATGCCAGAGCAAATAATTTAGGTTGGTAAAGGGGAAGATGGTGCAGGAGCTGGTGGGAGGGAAGCAGAGGACTCTCATGATAAGCTGGCATTTTTCCCTTAATTATTTGGAGCAGGTGTGGAACTCCAGGCTCATTAGCCCAGGAGAGCTCTTTGTACAGGTACATTTACACAGGGTGACCCAGATATTGTAGTGAAAGGTGCCTTCAAGTAAAGAAAATGTATATAACTACAAAGCTGTCATTCTCTGAAATGAATGTACACTGAACCAAAACATTTTGGGATCAGCTAATTTTTTTAAGTATTATTTTTGAAGGTGTTGTTTCAGATCATGCAGTGTTCTCAGTAACTTTCTCCTTTGAGTGGCTCTAAAAGCTCTCGAAGTTGCTGATACAAATTCCCAAGCTAGTGTAGTGGACAGGGAGAGCATGGTTTGGAAGAAAAGGCTGATTATGTACAATGCTGAGTGGGAAGAGCAAGTATTTATAAACAAGCCTGCTCTGAAAAAAAAGTATGAACAGTATTTTCTCCATGGAATTTCTTAAATTTGTTATTCTTACAGAACTTATCTTGTTTATCAGTTATTTTCCAGTGTATAAAACTTAATGAGCTTGTACATAAAGCAGAGAGTAGAAGAATTTTCTTTTGCTTCTATTTGTCTCTTGATCCAACTATAGAAGGTGTTGACCAAACTTTTCTCTTTGTTTTGGGTTCTCACATTGTGTGACAAAGCAGAGAAAATAGCGGTCTTTCTCAGGAAGCTTATGATACATGTGGGATATTTTTCTTTTCCTAGAAAAACGATATTTGGCATTTGTTTGTCTCTTCTGTTGTCTGTATTTCTAAGCAACCAGTCTTTCCATGAATGGGGCTAACTTAAAATTTCTTGAGGTGTAGATAAAGATTGCTTTGATAGCTAGCAGATGTGACTTCCAATCTTAATTTTGTACAGCCAAGCAGCTCGACTCATTGTTATGAAGGAACTGGTTTTCTCTATGGATGAGACACATGAGTTTGTAAAGTTCAGCTGATGCCAATTTGTACATGTCATTTTCATAGACTGGTAAAACAGGAAAGCTGACTTGGCTCTTGTGACACTCACTTTTGATCACTTCCACTAAGTAAATGGGAACTGAGAAAATCTTACTGTCCCTGCAGAAATAATTTTGGTTCTTTTGGTCAGAAATGAGTTCATTATTTTAACAACACTGATGTCAGGAGATGCAGAGGACAGCTGTGTTTATTGTTTGAATTGCTGCTCTGTCTGAGATTGCACTGAGTGTAACAGTGGCCTTTGAGCAGTTCAGCTTTCCTGCTGCTGCTACTGCAGCCTGAGCAGCAGGGAATCCAGCAGTGCTGGGAAAAACTGCTGGGGAAACACAGGGAATGTCTGAGCAAGGCTGTGCTGAGCCCCTTCTGCTCTGGTTACACAGCTTCTAGCAACAGCTTGGTGGGTTGATTGGAGCTGGTGTTGCTCTCTCTGGGCTAGCTGTGGTCACCCTGTGATTGCAGGATGAGTTTATCCTCAAACCCTGCTGCCTCTGTGTGTAACCTGTCTTGTGTTACCTGGTCAGCAGCCATTTAGCAAGTGGTTTGGAATGCAGGTTGAGAGATGCTTTCTGTGTCAGTAGTTCACTGTGTTACAGATGTAAGTTCTTAGCTTTTTTTCTAATGGGAGAAATGCTAGTTAAAATTTGTAGTTTAAAATCCAAGTGATAGTTTTCTCGACTTCTTGATATGGGCACAATGTTACAATCTTTGTTTTCTGTAGTTTCAGCATTGTAAAGGAACTGGCGGGTGCTGCTTTCAAGCAGTAGATTGCCATTTTAAACTTCATGTTGTTGATTTATTTCAAAACTGATGGGTTAATAGTCTGTGAAAAGATAAGTGTTACTATTTAGCAACAAATAAGTAACAATGAAAACAAAGAACAACTCAAGTTTTAAAGTGTGGAAGTATATCCAAATGGGGCTGTCAAAGAATGTTTAGAATAATAGTGGAATCCCCTTTCATGAGGCAAGTAAAGCTCTTGGGATGCTCTGTGGGGAGTAGTCCCGCACTGTCATGGGGTTATTTACTGTGGTTGTGGTTTGTTTATGTATTAAATCTGTGATTGTTACTAACACTTTGGTTTCATGGTGGTAACACTGCAGAGTTGTACAGCTTTTTAATTTAACATTTGCAGTAGTAATGCCTGATACTGTACATTGGAACATTATAGTATTCTGCTTTGGATGTAGAATGCTGATCGAGCTAGACTCAGTAGTGTTCTTTAATCCATACCATTCCCTTTTTGGGACCTTGATGTTTGTTTATTTATTTATTAATTTTTATTATTATTCACTAAGTCCTGTGATCCCTCCTGTTGTGAGGTGCCTAAAGGTTTCTTGTGAAGGAAAACAGAGGTTTGCTTTCCTCTTTGGAATTCTCCTATTCTTGCAAAATTTATCATTCCTAGTGAAAGACAGGGGCTTTGTGTTTGGATCTCTATAGATAAACCTGAGCTGTGTTTCCCCCCTTTTAATCTCGTAATTACTTCTTTGAGACAAAGGAGAAAATTAAGGCAAAGGTGACGTGGCCCTGCTTTTCTGGTGCAAGCAGGCTGATAGAGCTTCCTTGGCCCACGGTTTGGGATTTGGTGGTGCTGGTGCTGGAAAGACAAACATCACCAGGCCTGGTTCACAGCACAGATAGCTGGGTCAGCCCCACAGAAGGGCAGCTGCTGTGTGGGGTCAGAGATAGGCAGGGCTGCCAAAGGCAGCCTGTTGAGATAGAGCCTTTGGCTACATAGTTTTCTGTATAGTTTAATATTGCTTTGGGCAGGAGCTGAAGGGCTGTCCAGGGGCTCACATTTTACACTTGTTTGGTTTGAGCCTGCTCCTACCAGATCAGTGTGTTACAGATAAATGTCAAAGATCATTTTCTCTCTTTCTTTATTGTTGGTTTGTTATTCCCTGTTTCTTCTTTTTCTCCGTGCTGGAGCTGGTCAAGCTCCTGCATCAGGAATAGAAACAAATCGATCCTGAACTAAATCAGTTGCTGCTTTCACGTGGCTCCCTGTGTGTGCTGCTCAGGCATGCAGGTCCCAGGGAGGCCCTGAATGTCTCCTGTGGCTGCCATGCGTGGGGAGGGGCTGCCTCAGCACTTGTCTGTTGTACCCAGTGAGAGGGGCCTGTTTGCTTGAAAAATTCAAAATCTAGAATTTTATAAATGATGAAACTTAAAGCTGTAAGGTGGGAGGTAATTTGGAACCACATTAATAGCTTATTGCTGTGAGGATGTTTATTGGGAGTCAGAGTTCTTTTGCTCAGTTATTTGTCAGCAAGTGCCAACTGTGATACAGAAATACTTGCCTTCTTGAGAAAAAGAGGTACCATGAAATGTTTTTAAGGTGTGTGGAATTACAAAAGGCCTTTGGTAAGGTTTTGTGAGGGGAGCAGATAATGCTGTGTATAGTTGCTGTATGGATTCCAAACTTGAAAAACTTTGTGGTTTGGTGTGGTGGGTTTTTTTGGTGTGGGTTTTTGTGGTTTTTTGTTGGTTGGGTTTGTTTGTTTGTTTCCTCTTATGAGCTCAGTGAAAACTGTAGGCTCCCTTGACGTTGTATAGACACGTGTATATTTCACATTTAGGTTTGCCTTGTCAGTGGATATTGGTTCTTTAAGGAAATGGCTTCCCCTGCTGTTAGTGGCAGTTGATTTGTGTGTTCCATTGTTCCAGTGTAATTGTTGAAATAGTCACTGTGCTTTAAATTCAGGAAGGAAAACAACAGTGCATTACTTGCCTCGTTTATCTCAGGACTGGCATACCAGGGTGAACGTGGTTATGCAAACATAAACTTACACTGTTGTTCTTTGGGTTTAGGACTGACTTGCCTATGTGTCAATGCTTGTGTTTTATGCAGGGTTCAGTGGTCTCAGTTTAAAGGCTATTTTATTTTCAAACTGGAGAAAGTCATGGATGATTTCAGAACCTCAGCTCCTGAACCAAGAGGGCCCCCCAATCCAAACGTGGAATATATTCCCTTTGAAGAGATGAAAGAAAGAATTCTGAAAATTGTCACTGGATTTAATGGGTATGTATCCTTTGTTTTCTAAAATCAGGATAACAAACATATTTCCCCTGTTTTTAACGTAGTAGTTTGTACTGTCTCTGTGACTGTTCATTTTGCTTCTTCGAATAGATGAGCAGAAGCAAATGTGCACCTTGGAAATACATTACAGTAGTTTATGAACTTTATGATTGTGTCACTGAATGAAAAGTGTGACATGTGACATGCTGTGCTGTCATTGACTTTGTTTTTTCAATATGTAGTTTTTAAACAGTACAGTTCAAAGAAGTATCATATTACTGTGTGCATTTAAGAGATTAAATAGACAGTAAAGTCAGATTTCTTTCAAGTGCATTTTGAAATACCAAATGGAAAGAGGTCTTCCTTCTGGTGTTCAGTTCCTGATTGTTTTGTGGCAGTTCACTGGCTTTTGAAGAAATCATGCTGTGAGAAACAGGGTGTGACCAGGAGGCAAAGGTGTACCTGGGTTGGAATTACTAAATTATGCCAGGTTCAAATTTATAGCTGAAGTGATGAAGGACATGGGGTGTTTGATCTGTTGCTGAGTGTCCTAGATTGAAATGTATCTGTGCCCTTTGCTGGTTTCCTAATTTTGGAAGTTTTTGTTTCCTTTCAAATAAAGCTCCTGATGTTTTTGTCTTATTTGGTGTGTCCTTTTTACTAGTTTATGTAGTATTTTTTTTGTTAAACTGGATTACATACTTGCCATAAGCTGAGTCGTCCTGCTTGTGGTGCTAAGTGCTTCTTAAGAGACTTTCAGCATTTTTCTGAGCTTGTTGATAAGTGGGCATGTTCTACATCTTGCCTTCCTGATACTCTGAAATTTCAGGTTCAGAGGTATGGCTGACATGTCCTTAGTATTGTATTTGATGCTGTATTTATAATTTATAATGTCATTGTTCCATGCTGCTTCATTTATTTGCGGTTTAGGAGTCTTAAGTCAGATCTCCTCTTCCCCTCACAACTGCTCTCATGTAGAAGACTTCTAAGAATGTGAAATTCAGCTTGTTCTCAGCTCCCCAATATTTATACCGGGCTGCTTCACTGCAGGAATTCAAAAACAAACCTATCCTTTATGCTCAAGTCTGCCTCTCTCCCGCCTCCCCCAGCTTTTTGTTCATGCTTCGTTGCCCACAAAATGGGTAATGTTCTCCCAGGGACAGCTAATGAATGGGCTGCTGTTATCTGCTGTTGTTCCCAAGTGCGCTGAACAAACCTCTGGATGACAAGTCTGGAGCTTATGCTGTGCCTGTGCTATTTTCATCCTTTGCTGTAACACTTCAGGGTGCTCAGCTTCCTCATACTTTGCAGTGAAACTCCCAGGCTTTGAGGAAGCAAACTGCATCCATTAGTTACCTTAAAGGAAATAATGCCTGGGGATGTTTCAGGATCTGGGATTGCAGAGTGGTTCATTTAGTAAATCCTGTAACCCCCACAGGGAGGATGTGATTGTAAAAGCTGAATCATGTGGGGGTCTGTCCAAAAAGTAGCAGCAGCAGGTTTTGGGTTGTGTGGTTTGTATATCGAGGCTGCTTTAGAGCTGTGGGTGTCATTTCAGGGTACCAGGGCAGACAAAGAACCTCCTTGATGTGACAAGATTATTGGGACTTTTTTATTAGTGTTTGTTTAAGAGAGAGGAAGGAGGGCATTCAAAGTAGCAGATTTGTAAAAACTTTTAATTTGAGTCAAAGAAGTAACACATTAAGAATGACCCCTGTTTTGGGGTCTTTCTAGCTGATGTGCTTTTTAAAGAAAGCACTTCAGCTAGATACTGTCTGTATCTTATTTGACATGGTGTCTTCAGAGCCAGATTCTCTTTATAATTCTCTTACAATTGCTTTGGAGTAGGAACTTCTGTCCTTCATTAGTGAAACAAGGAAGTTCTAAGTTATTGGGGATCTCTGATGACAGAGAAGTTTTCACAGCATGAATAAAATAGACCATAATCCAAAATTTTTTTTTTTTTTGGATACAATTTAATATAGCTGTTATAAGTAATGTCTCCAGTTCCCTCTTCAATCCTGTCCAAATGAATTTTTGGTTTGTTATTCACTCTGGACTGAGGTGCTGGAAGTGCAGTTTTGAGGGTGTTGGTATAGAATTTTAAGTGGTTACCTTAAGTGGGCAGATCAGGACTATTCATGCAGATCATGTGCTGAGCTAATTAAATTTCTGAGTATTTACAATCAGTTCTCGTACTGCTCACAAACTTTGCATTGGTGTTCATTTATAGATTTACACCAGTTTAAATTGCTTCTGTTTTAAAATCACCTTGTTGAATCATTTTAAAACAATAGTTTTTTCACCAGAAAGAGTTTGTGAGGTGAAGTTAACTTTGGGTTTTGTCAGCTAAAAGCATTTGTAAATGTTGAAGGAGTTCGAAGGAGTTCTGTGCAGAGGGGTGATTGTGTGACACCGGGTGCCATCTGCTGCTCGATGCACGAAGTTCACTTTGCTGGAAAGAATGGGAGGGAAATGAGTTGGCTTTTCCTTTTTCTTTTTAACTTGTTATAACTGAGAGTAAAAAAAAAAAGAAAAACCACAGCTTTACAGCTTTTCCTTCTGGAGTTAGTTGCAGACTGCACATTTCTTGTATTTCCTGTCATACTTGGGGAATTAGCACTGCATTGATGTTCCAAAACGCTTCATGTCACAGCATTCCAGGGGACCAGTTAAAAGTACAGCTAAACCCAAATTAGTCAGGTACTGATTCCCCAGGATGTCTTACAGATCTGGCTGATGGAGAATAATTTAAAAATCTGTATGTTTTTGTTTCTGTTGAATAAATGGATTTTTGAATGGACTGTCTATTCTATTAAAAAATAGCAAAATTTATTCAATTATGAATTTCCAACCCAAAACCAAAATGACCATCACAAGAAATAGTAAGATCAATTTAATATTTTATCTGTATGGAAAGATTAACAGATTGAGTAAATTATTTGTGACCTAAAAGAAGGCACTATGCAGAATCTGAATATTGTGAGTATGGGCTTGATCTTTAAGGTCTCTTCTAAGCTTGATGATTTTGTGAAGAATTTGGGTGTCAAAGATTTCTGGTTGACCAATGAAGAGCAAGAGAAGGGAAATTAATGCCAGAACTATTGGCAAGCTTAAGAGCCTTCATGTAATAAACTGAATTAGAAGGAACACTTGTTCCTGTGGTTTTTCTGGTTTGTTGAGGATTAGGACTTCCTCAGTAACATAATGTACAGGCAGTTCTGGAAAACATAATTAAATTGTTGATACTTAGTCACTGTCTGAGTACTACTGGCTTTTAGTTGAAGTGTCATGTGGGATGATGAATTGGAGCTGTGCTGACCTCTTTGCACTGAGCTGGCGGAGATCTGGGTGTCTCTAATGTGGCTTTTAGCTAATGAGCAAAGCTGGAGATCCATGCTGTGTTAGCTCATGACACAGGCTGGAGATACCATGTAGTGACTTCCTCAGAAAATAATAAATGTGGAATTTGGACAAAAATTTACAGCATACGAATATACACATATGTACACGTCAGTCTGGATTGATGCTGCTCTGGATTTGGTGTCAATTGTATTCCCAACCACAAAATGGTTCATAAATATTGTATTCTGTCAGATATTCTTCTTAGATAACTTTTTAAATGCTTATGGCTTCAAGTTCCAATAGTTAATTATAAAAATGCATGGTACTTCATAATTTTACTGAAATATTTTTGACAGAAATTTGTTAAAATGTGACACTGAACTTGGGTTGAAAGTGTGTGACACCTCAGGTAACTGGGAGTTGTTTGTAAAGTGTTGCTTGTCTGAAAGGTCAGTTTCTCATTTCACCAGGCATGAAACTGAGTGCAGAATTGTCAAAACCAAAAATGCGTTTATGTGGTTCCTATGGGCTTATACGTCACTTATTATTATTACTTATTTTTCCTGATCTGTTCCTTGATAGATGAGTACATTGTTCAGTTGTAGCAAAATAGATTATTTGTAACAGCTGAAGTATAATGGTTCTACTAATTCCAACATTTACTGCTTTTTCTGTAACTGTGTTTTGTAAAACCTGAAATAAACTACAAGTTGAGACTTTTTTAGCTCTAGTGTGTATGACTCAAATTTGTTTTGAATCCCTTAGAATTTTTGTTCTGTGTATTGAAATAGTACAGTGAGAAAGTTTACTGTTGATGATCTGATTTCCTTTTCATTGTTTAAATGAATCCTGTGAGTTGTGGGATGATGCATTTAGGATTCAACTTGGTTTTTGTGGTGGTGAGCACAGGAAACAGCTTTGTATGGGATAGGGGAAAATAAAGCCTTAAGGTGCCACCCAGTATTGCTCATGGTAACAAATTTTAGTACTGGTTTTGTTCCACCTTCTCAGTAAGGGGGAGAAAGCGATGATGTTGTTGCTTCCTAACAGTTGTACTTACTAAAATAAAATTAAATTGACAAATCTATTTCATTGCAGCATCCCCTTCACTATTCAGCGACTCTGTGAGTTGCTGACAGATCCTAGGAGGAATTACACAGGAACAGACAAATTTCTAAGAGGTGTGGAAAAGGTATGTATTTCTCTGAGAGAGAACACAGCTCCACAGTCACAGCCACCACTTAATAACTTTCCAATTGCTCCCAAAGGTCTGCTGCTTTCCTTGGGCTCAGAGCCACAGCACACCTCATGGCTGCTCTTAAGTGTCTGAGTTTGTTTCATAGCTTTCAGCAGCAAAAAGCAGTTTTAAAATAACTGCAGACAAAAATTAATCTCAGGGCTGCAGCTGCTGTGTTTCCCAATCACTGTGCAGTACTCCTCCTGTAGTTTGTGGAGGGTGGTAGTTTTTGTATGGACTCCTAGTTAGAAATGATCAGATGAAATACCCTGAATCTTTTGATCTGGAATTTCCTCCCTCATTTGGTTTCAGAGTAGATCCAGAGGTGAAGAAGAAGGGAGGCCCCTTCCCTCCTGTCTTTTGTTTCAGTATTTAAATCCTGTGGTGTAGCAGAGTGTGCCTTCAGAAGAGCACACGGGTGTCTTAACTGGCATTTTATAGCTTGTATCAGAACGTGGGATCCTTCAGAAGCCGGGAAGAGGCTTTGAGGGTGTGGTTCCACAATAGGATGCTTCAGCATTTCTGAATACTTTGTTCTCCAGAGATCTCTCAGTTAGAAATTGCAGCCAGTCAGGCCTGAGGATTAATGTGCTGGACAGTAACAAACTTCATAAAATTCTGAATTTTAGTGTAATTGTGGCCTGACTTTGTAAGAGGGAGCAGAGGTATTTTAACAGATAGGACCAAAATCCTGTAACTCTTAAAAGTTCTGGAATATTGTCAAGAGCTGAAGCTTCTGTTTCAGAACTCCTGATGTGTTTGTTGTTTGTATATTACAGAATGTCATGGTTGTCAGCTGTGTATATCCATCTTCAGAGTGAGTATAATCCTCTTTTCCATGAAACTTCAAGCTTGTGTTAGTAACAGGGAGGATACATGTGTGTGTCTGATGTCTCTCTCTTGCTGTCAGTAGTTGTATCTAAAAGCCAGACATGCAGAGTTCAGCTTTTGTTATCAACAGTTCAGTCAGCAGCAGGGATGGTGTCTGCAAGTGTAATAATTTGGGAATAAATAAAAAGCCCTTGGGGACTGACAGTTGAGGCTTTGTAAGATTGGGATTGGGAAATTCTGTGCAAACAAGCTTAAAGTGATTTAAATTTCCTTTACTCATAATATTTTGTTGTTGTTTTGTTTGTTAGGAAAAATAATTCCAGTAGTTTAAATCGGATGAATGGTGTTATGTTCCCCGGGAATTCACCAGGGTACTCTGACAGGTGAGTTTAGCTCCAGGGGTTAACTTCTACTGGATCAAAGCAGTGGAGTTCTGGGAATAAGTACCCTTAAAAATGAGGTGTGACATGGGATACTGGGGAGTGGGGATAGAGGAAGCATGAGCATGTGTGCCATGTACTCTGTATTTTGATCTCTCTAACCTCATTGTTGAGAATTTTTATTGTTATTTAAATTTTTTTATCAAATTGCACATTGCAGGCGAGGAATGTTTTATTCAATATAAAACAGCAAAGCCCTTCATCTATTTGTTTAGTTCTGTTGATCTTTTAAAGGAAGGGTATAACTGCTTTCTGTCAAGTAGGAACAAATGACTTAGCTGAAAGGCTGGATTAACTTTTGATGATTATTTTTAAAGATCGAATGTAAATGGCCCTGGGACCCCCAGACCCGTGAGTCGGACGAAGGTTTCGTTGTCAGCTCCCATGACAACCAACGGTTTGCCAGACAGCACAGAACATAAAGAGCCCAGCTTGCAGCAAACAGAGGAGAAGAAACACAGGTTTGTCAGGAGGAGTGTGTTTGAAGCTCAGGTTTTTTATTTATGTTTTAAAAATAGTTTAAAAAAGATTGACCCTCTAAAGGATGCATAATAGAGTCTTAAATCAGGAGTGATGACTTTGAGGTTTTGTTATGTAGTAAGTGGAGCAAATTCTATTGTTACCACTTAATGTGTTTAAATCAGAGGAGTTGCTACTTTTTTCTTAAAGTGTGACAAGATACAGGATGTTTGTCTTCAATAAAAGCTACATGTGGTTTTGTTGCTTGTAGTGAATCACCAGCGTCTGAATCAGAAGGTGCTCAGAGCAGCCCGGTGAAAAATAAGCACTCTGAGGATGATCCTGCAGAAGCAGAAGGACATGAGGTAAAAAGACTTAAATTTGACAAGGAAGGGGAAGCCAGAGATTCTCCAAACCAAACTGCCTCCAGTGAAGTCTCTTCAGGCATGGGGGAAGAGACAGAAGCATCCTCTACATCTCAGGATAAAGAAAAAGAAGCTTCCTGTGCCAGACAGCACTGTACAGAGGAAGAGGAGGAAGGTATTTCAGATTTCACTGTCTTCTTTTACTTCCAAGGAGTTGGGATTTTCTTTGCTGGAGACCAGTGCTGTGGGATGGCTGAAGGTCTCCAGTTGTGCTTAAAGAAGAGCTGCTTGTTCGTATTTAAATTTTACATAATCTAGCAATTCTGTTATTTCTTTTTCCTTGGTCCTACACTCAATTTGAAACTTACACAGGGGTACTTAAAATCTTCTGAGGCCATGAATTAGATCAGGGTGCATCAAGAATTCAAGAATCCCTGTGTTAGGCTATCATTGGGTGTTCTCATCCTTTCTCCAGAACGGGGATGGGTCATAGCTCTGTTTGACTGTCTTTATTAATTATGGAATTTATTTAAATACAGATACAAATTTATGTTCTTCCACTGAGCAGACTGAGCAACAATATCTCTACGTTAGAACAGTAAAAATTATCTCACTGTAGGGCAGGCTCTGTACATAAGTTAGAAAAAAAGTAAATGACTGCACTTAAGAGACTAATCTATTTTTTACATATTCTTCAAAGTTTCCTTTGAAAATTATTTTTTGTGGCTCATGTATTTGTACAATGTTCCTGTAGATCATGATGGCTGTACACCTGAAACAGCCATGGTTTCATAATTTCCAAAAAAAACTGCTTCTGAAAGCAAGTGGAGGGTGTGGCAAAGCCAGAAAAAGTTACTACTTAAACTTTATCCAGTGAAACTTAATTAAGTGAAGCTACCTGTTAAATAAAATAACTTTTTTAAAATTGTATGTTGGGATAGTTTAGATATTCTGACAAAGGTGGCTCTGACTCTTTACCTCTTCTAATAAAATTGGGGTTTGTCTGTTTTTTCCTGTCCTTGGCTGTGCTGTGGAAGTTTTGCTCAGCATAGCTTGGAGTGGAAAGTAGCATGATCAGGGTGTGTTGGAAAATCCCTTGGTAACACTGTAATTTTTGCTCCTAGAGTCCTTCATGTCTCCCAGGAACGTTGGTGCGGACAGAAAAGATCAAGACAAAGACAGTGACTCCTCGAGTGTGGCTGAAGAGAGCTCTGAGGAGAGCAGTCAGATGGAGGAGTCTGAGCAGCCACGGGCAGAGAAGGATTTACACTCGGCTGACAGTGACATCAGTGCATCTGCCACCAGTGGAGCTGACTGCAGTGACAAAGAAGAGCTGGGGTCCTATGCTAGTGAAACTCCAGAAAACTCCTCAGAGACCCCGATGGAAAACAGTGATGAGGCCACAGAAGCTGCAGATGAACCTATGGAGCAAGACTAATTTAAATAAACTTAGAAGCAGTATTTTCCATAAGGCTCCGGTTTTACACTGTATAAATAATTTTATGTAATAAAGTGGACCTTTAGTTTTACAAAAAGAAGCAGGTTGTAAAATAAACTTCTCCATGGATTGAACCTTGAAAGAGTTGTACATGATAAGAACTGTGAATACCAGCTCCTTCAGGTCCTGCTTACCGCTGAACTTTCGTTTGGTCAAATCAGTGGTTTGTGTATAGTTTTTTTTATTTAGAATAAAAGTTTTTAAACTGGAAGGTAATTATAATTTTGACAACTTTTTTGGAGATCACCACACCTAGTTGTATGTAAGCAAGAAAGCTTTTTGTCTTGTCTTTTTCTGACAGCTCTAGCAGTTACTTCATATTTTGGTTACAGTTTCAACATTTGACATGTGAAATTCGGGGTTTCAGGCTGGTTTCCGGATTTTTATTTAAGTACACACCAAGAAACCTTCTGTTGTGTGTTTCAAATGTGTTCCATTTCACACACACATCTCCACACAGCATGCACACCTCTGTGTACCCTCGCTGTTCTGAGGGGGAAAGGGTATATTTTTCTGTTTCTATAAAAGCTAAATACAGCAAATACTTTTTCTATGGGAAAAGACTGAGTTCACCTCTCAAGGCACTTTGCTTTTGCCTCTGGAAAAACAAAACACATGAAATCTGGCCCATATGAAACCCTGAAAATACTAACATTGTTGAAAACACCAGAGTAAACACATTCCAAGAGAACTGTTCCAATGACAACATTTTTGTATACTTCTGAGGTGCCTGAGTGAAAGGAGTTCATTTATTTATGAGAAAATGTGCTTTATGTTGAGAAAGTTGTAATCAAAACATTAGCTTAAACTTTTGTAGAAGAAATGTTTGAAAATAAAATACCTTGGAAGAAATGAGCAGGTATTTGCCTTTTTGAGTGCTTCTTGGAGCTTGTGAATATTGTAGAGAAGTGTCAGAGTTCCTCCAAGGTTTGCAGGTGGCATCGGGCTGATCACACCACTGGATGGGAAGGACGGAGACGTGACCCTGGTCATGTTCCTGAGCTACGAGGGGGAGGGGTGCAGAGGAATCACCACGATTTGTATAACATTTTGGAAGTGAACTAAATATTTTTGAACATGCTACTTTTGACAGCCAGTGTTACATTTTTTCCAAACCAGCTCAAAGCACAAACTACTGCTTTAAACTCAATATTTTCCAGTTCCCATATTTAAAGACATGCAAGCTGCAACCTCCCAGTCACAATTACTGGCTGCCAAATTTATACCTGTTTCTTCAACTGTACCTTTTTGATATTTAGAATTTTTAAATTTCTGTAAAGTAGATTTTTTTGTAGATTGTAATGAGTGCTCACTGCCATTGTGAAACGGTATATAATTGTATAATTCCTGTGTGTAAACTGAATGCTTGGGCTTTCAATACAGTATTCATATAAAGCAATAAATATTAATGTTATGAAATATCTGAGTACATTTTTATCACACTTGTCCCTCTTTGGTTTTAAGTTCATGTACCTGAAGTACAAAAATGACCTCTAAAATGCATGCTGATAGTTTCTTGTACTACATGGTCTGCTTTGTATTGTTTGGGGGAAATTTAGGTTTTGGTTAATACCAGAATTAATTTGACTGAGTTGGACTATTTATAAAGTAATTTCTTGCTGATGTTACCTATCAAGTTGTGAGCAGACAGGATTCAGGGAGACGCTTGCAAAAAAAAAAAAAAAAATCTTGATCCCCTTGCAGAAGGAAAATTGTACTTTGACTCATTTTCATTGTGCTGAAGGGTTGGATGTGTGTTATCAAAATAAAGGACTGAACCAATATATTGAAATTAGGAAAGTTTAAGAATATAGTGACATCTTACACTTCTTTTTTTTTTTAAATATTTTGCCAATGAGAAAATTTTAAAATTTCTAAGTTTAGAGATTTCTGAAATTTTCTTTAGATTGTTTATTTGTGACGATATTGTCAATAAACTTGTTCTTTAAGCACCTGTGACCTTTCCAGATGTTTGTTTGAACAATGTTAGTGCCACTCCTGCAGAGACCTGCAGAGGGATTTTGAGGTATGGATCCATTTCTGTATCTGCAACTTATTTTAAAGGCTGATAAAAATTGAAATAATGCTTCAACCTCACAGCAAAGATCTTAATCCTAAATGTCCACCCTACATTTAACGAAATCTGCTTTAAATTACCTAATTACACACCTCAGAGCACATGGCTTCAAACTGAGAGTGGGGTTTAGGCTGGGTATGGGGAATAAAGTCCTGACTGATGGTGCTGAGGCTGCCCTGGATCCCTGGCAGTGCCCAGGGCCAGGTTGGATGGGCTTGGAGCAGCCTGGGACAGTGGGAGGTGTCCCTGCCATGGCAGGGGTGGGGTGGGGTGGGCTTTAGGATCCTCCCCAACCCAAACCATTCTGTGACTCTGTGATGCTGTGTTTGTGTACAGCCAAATGGAGTGTTCTACTTGAAGGAAACGTGGGGTTAAACCCCACCAGACCACCAGCACGTGCTTGATAGTGTTTGTGGGTGGGTTTCCTATAAAAAATGACACAGGACCAGAATAGAAAGTGGAATGGAATTTATTCCGAGTACAAGGCTGAAGTCAGCACTTGATTCTGCTCTTAATGTTAAAAAAAAAAAAAAAAGTCAAAAAATTATTTCCTTGTGGTATCCAAGGTTCTCTGTCAGCCTTGATTTTTAAACCTCAGGGAATACTTGAAAGCTTGCCCTAGGGAGAGCTTTCTAAGACAGCATGGATTTGGGGTTGTAGAGATGGGATTTGGACGTAAAATGTTCAAAAAACATCTTTGAGTTGCATGAATGGAGCAGAAGTTGTTGGATTTCAGGGTTAACTCATGAGCAGCAAGGGCATTGCTCCTGGTGGGAGAGGTTTGCTGTAGGATGAACAAATCCTGGAATCCTTTTGCCTGGAATCCAAATGGAGCTGGGGACAGCAAAGCCCATGGACCTCTGGGGCTGTCCTTGCCTGCAGCTGCCTCAGGCAGCACAAAGCTTTGGGAAGGGATTAGTGCTGCTCTTTGCATTGCTGACCAGTTCCAGGACCGACTGGGATTTCTTTTGAAAATCCTCTTGGATCTACTGTGGACTCCCACAAAGTGAACTCTTTTTTAATACAAAAATTGTGTTCTGGAGGTTTCCAAGGCTGGGGCACCTCTGCAGCACCAAGTACTGTTTTTAAACATTGCAGCAGGAAATACTCATAGCTGGAAGAGTAAATTTGGATTGTGTTGCAGTTGATGCCTGGCCTGGGGAATGCAGGAAATGTGCTAAAATAATCTGCTTCAGCCATGAGTTGTTTTGTGTGTGTGCTGTCCTTTGCTCAAGCTGTTCACTGAGCAGGTGCATCATGACTATCCTGGGTCTGGTACAAAAAAATCAACCTTTTATTTTTAGCTTCTTTATTAATTATATGTGAGGGGAAAATAACCAACCCCGAGCAAAAAAGCCTGATAGAGTCCTAGTTGTGTGAGTTTTCAGTTGCAAGAGTTAGGTGGCAACACAGTGATTTATTAAAAATAAATAGATTTTTTGCTAGAATGGATGCATTCTATTGACTGCGACTGTACAGAACACCCTTCTGCACTCCTTTGACATTTTTCATGCATACAGTGCACTTCTAGGAAGAGTTTAAAGACTATTTGCATCTCTGTCTGTCTTAGGTTGCGTTTTTCAGTGAGACAAGAGTTACAGATTGCTGCTGGCATCCCTCCATTACCAATGGGAGGCCCATGTTGTGTAACTTGTAAACTCTTGTTAATCAACTTTTCATCCTCGTTCACCTCAAGGACTTCTTGAAGTAGTTCTATAATGCTGTGGGAAGCAAAATACGGGGTGTAAAAAGGGCTGAAGAGAAAGCAGAGCTGTGTGGGCCAGCAGCACGATGGATGTGCTGGGATGACACGGAGGGGACAGCGAGCCCTGGCCTGTCCTGGTGGGGAAGTCACACAGCTCAGCACATCCATGAGCGAGCGGGAGGATGACGATTCCTTGGATAGGTGAGAAAACTCCTGTGCAAGCTCGTTCCCATGACGGGAGACCTGAGCTGTGGAGCTGCTCCGGACACAGGGCAGAGCACGAGGGGAAACTCGAGACGCTGCAGGAGCGGGGTGATGGAGAGCGGCATTCCCCGGGGACGGAGCGCGGCACTCCCCGGGGATGGAGAGCGGCATTCCCCGGGGATGGGAGCGGCATTCCCCGGGGATGGAGAGCGGCATTCCCCGGGGATGGAGAGCGGCATTCCCCGGGGATGGAGCGGGGCATCCCCCAGTGATAGAGCAGGGCATCCCCCAGTGATAGAGCAGGGCATCCCTCGGTGATAGAGAGCGGCATTCCCTGGGGATGGAGCGGGGCATTCCCCGGGGATGGAGAGCGGCATTCTCCGGTGATGAAACGGGGCATTTCCCGGTGATGGAGAGCGGCATCCCCCGCTGATGGANGGATGGAGAGCGGCATTCCCCGGGGATGGAGCGGGGCATCCCCCAGTGATAGAGCAGGGCATCCCCCAGTGATAGAGCAGGGCATCCCTCGGTGATAGAGAGCGGCATTCCCTGGGAATGGAGCGGGGCATTCCCTGGGGATGGAGCGGGGCATTCCCCGGTGATGGAGCGGGGCATCTTCCGGTGATAGAGCAGGGCATCCCGCGGTGATAGAGAGCGGCATTCCCTGGGGATGGAGCGGGGCATTCCCCGGGGATGTGAGCGGCATTCCCCGGGGATGGAGAGTGGCATTCCCCGGGGATGGAGAGCAGCATTCCCCGGTGATAGAGCAGGGCATCCCTCGGTGATAGAGAGCGGCATTCCCTGGGGATGGAGAGCGGCATTCTCCGGTGATGGAACGGGGCATTTCCCGGTGATGGAGAGCGGCATCCCCCGCTGATGGATGTATCCCGGTGCTGCCGGAGCTCAGGGCTCTGTTGGGTACAACATTTCGTGTGCCAAGGGCAGGAAGGGCCAGGGCCAGGGCCAAGGAGGGGACGCGCGGCCGGCAGAGGCCGCCTCGGGAACGTGGCATGTGTTGGGACATCACAGGAGCTGCCACAGCAGCGCTGTCACAGATCCCTGTCCCAAAAACAAACCCAGGAAGGTCAGGCAACCTTACACATTGCAGAAAGCAGGGACTCCTTTATAATTTTAAATCTAGCCCCTTTAAAGTTCCCAGCTTTGCAAACTTTCCTCTCAAACTTCCCCCCTGATTTCGGTGGGAGCTGAGCCGTTCCTGTGTTAATTCCGCGGCTCCAGGAGATGGAGCTTTAGAACAGACAAACATCACACTGAGGGAAAACGGGCAGGGAGATGCTCCAGAAGCAGCAGCCTGAGAGATGGGAGGTGCAAAAGTTTTTTTGCTTTTCTCCTGTCCTGATTTGGAAAGATGTTAAGGCGATGCTTTGTTCTCCATCGGCCGAATGACTGTTCATGTGGGAGACAGACACTCCTGCCGGCGCTTGGCGTCACTTATCTCCCCGGGAATCTCGGCAAGGAGTGACAGTCCCTGCCACGGGGGCCTCTCTCAGGCAGCTTCCACAGCCGGGATCTTGCCTTTGGACGTTCTGCTGCTGGGGAGTCCCCATAAATCAGCCCCTGGTCGGTGACTGCTGCACTCCTCAATTTATTCCAGGAGTGATTCGTGTAAATTCCCCAATATTCGGGGAGCAGGATGTTGGCACATGTTTTCCTTGGCAAGGTGACTGGGCTAGAGGGTGATGCCCAAACTTGCTTTTTAATTTGTTTTCCTGGGTCAAAGAGACAACTTTTGATGCTGTTGAGTTAGGGACAGAAAGAAGACTCTGGTCTTCAGGTGGGTTAGAAGGTAAAAGTGTTTAATGAAAGTTGCAGGTCTTTTTATAATGTGACTCGCTAAGGTGATAGTTGATTAGTCTTAAAGTAGAAACATCTCACACTATTAGTAAACTATGAATAACACCCTCTAGAGAACTATATCTATAAACAATAGTTACAGAAAAAGAAATAATAATTGTTTAAATTCTTTAGTCGAAGTTTCTCACAGCTTCTACTTAGCTTCCCAGGATTTTCCTCGGAGAACTATGTCTCTCTCTGTTTAGAAGATGTGTAATTACTACAAATTTTGACTCTTCTCTTGTACAAGGGATAAACTTAAGTCATGTGGAAAAACACAATTCTGTCGTTACTAGTCTCTTCTCTCTCTGTAATTGTGTAATTTAGAACAAAAAAATTTAGAACAAAAATCACTTTAAACAGCAAAAGAAATGCCTTGTATTCCTGGTGCTATTGGACTCTCAGAACACATCTGTGTATCTCAGAGTCCTACCAGCTTCTTTCTATTCCTGGTCTTTTGATTATTTATTTCTTTCTGCATTCTCTTTGACTTATGGAGGAGCTGTGAACCCTGCACCAAAGGCCTCCTCCTCAGATCTCCCTCTGTCTGCTAAAACACCCCACAGAAAATACAGGTCTTGACTGTGTGATCCTGAAGGGGGTTGTTCTCCAAGCACAGGGGTTTGGCTTTATCAGGGCATTATTGCTGAGCTCTCTGGGGTCTCTTGCAGAACCCTCACCAGGTTTTCCTGTCAGGAAGAATGCCTGAGGCACAGAGAGCTGGCTTGTGTATCTGTGTGTGACTATGGAGAGGTGAGACCTTTTGGAGCTAACTTACTCTAAATAACCAGCTTCTAAACACAAATATTTTCCTCCCAATAATTTAAAGTGTTTACAGTGGGAATTTCACCTTTATGTAGTTTTAAATTCTTACAGCATTTTTAAATAATAATAGGAACTTCCAATTTAGGAACTTTATGGATCTGGCAGTGCCTGTGGCCATGGGGGAGGAATTTGCACCTGTGTGTGTCTGAGGTTTCTCTGGAAAGCTGCAGCTCAGCTCCAAACAGAGCTCAGCTGCACTTGTGCTGCAGGAATCTCCGCCTGGAGAGAACCTTGCACTGGGGCAGAAGTGGCAGCAAATTCCTCTCCCTCCACCAGGCTGTGCTTTGTGTGGGTCTGGAGGGGCTCTCCCCTTTCCCAGCCAGCCCTGCAGTTATTTAGGGCAGGCTGAGCTGGGAGGGCAGGGCAGATGTTCAGAGCAGCTGTGCTGGGGGAACACTGGGGGTGATCCAGCTCCGAGGGGTCAGCCCTGGGATCTTTGATCAGGCAAAGCCACTTGCAGGCAGGCTTGACAGGAATGCAGAATTAAGGCTGACAATAAAAGTGGCTTTTAAAACTTTCTCTTCCTCGTAAGTTTCTTTAACTGGAGTTCCAAATCTTGGCACATTTCAAGGTTTGTGATTTCTTCCATAAGTCACAGAGAGGGGGTGTTTTATACAACTGCATTTGAAAGAGAGGCATGATTTTATGTTGGAGTCTGATGCTTTGAAAGTATTTATGTGATGGGGAACTTGTCAGCTGTGGCTGCACAGCCTCCCTTTGACTGCCTGGTTGTTAAAAGCACCACCCCAGAGCCAGTGGTTGCACTCTGGACAGACTTGTGCACATCTGGTGCATTTTAAACTTGTGGGAAGACTGGACAGCTTTTTTTTTTTTTTTTAATCATCATTGTTTAAATTTAAGTTAAGACAATCTTTGTAGAAGTGTAACAGGAAAATTATAATGCAGAAGAAAGGTAAAACAGAGAAAAGGAGAAACTAGAGGTGGGTGAGAAAAGGTAGAGAGAGAGGAAACATTCCAGATCTTTTATTTCTGAGTACAGAAGGCTTTGCTTCCCAGAGTTCAAAGCATGAAATACTGTTTAACATTACCCTGTCCTTAGCCATCAGCTGGCTGTTCAAAGGATCTGAGTGTGTCTGTGTGGGGTTTGCTAATCTAAATCTACTGCAAATGGATGGAGGAGCTGGTTAACTTCTTGTGTGAAAGGTTATTCTGTAGCTGAAATTGCTTTAGGTGGCTCAGCTGTATTTTGTCAATAAAATGTGCCATCAATGGAGGAATTGGCAGTAAAGCTGCTCCTGTGAGCTTGTAAATGGGAAGCACGTTTGAAGGGCAGCAACAGAGTGCTTGGGAGATGTAGTTGGCAATTGTATCATCACCAAGTCTGCCTTTTTTTTGGATTCAGAATTTCAGTGTGTTTAACTGCAATGGGCTGACATGATTTACAGCCTGGACGTGACTCTCTCATCTCTTCTGGTGGCTGTAAAGTGAACTGTGTGCTGTGCATGAGCTCAGTGGAGGGCAGAAAAGAGTGCACTCCCAATGTGTTTATGGATGTGCTGGGAATACACCCTGTCACATCTCTGGAAGGCACACTGGGTGTGTGGGGGTGCTCAGGGCACATGGCATTGAGTCCTTTTTCATTTGGGGCACATGAGATGGGAGGAAAGGTCTTGCCAGGCAGTGAACTCCTCACACACTTCAGCAAGTTTAAGTGCTGATTTCTATTTCCAACATGACCACATGGGCCAGGCTGTTCCTTAGTGCAGCTCCTCCTCTTGAAAACACAATTAGTCTTGGTGATAATGCTGCAGGCTGATGCCTTCTGCTTTTTTTCCTAATTTTAAGAATGAGAAATGATGTTCTTGACAATAAGAGAGTGGGAATCAAGTGTCTTTCTTGGTTCTGATGTAGACTTTCTATGTGACCTGGGGTGAACTAATTTATCTTTTTATTTGCCCACTTGCTACTTCTTGTATTTTTTTAGGTTGTATTGAGTGGCACCTACATGCTTTTGCTGCACACTGTGGTTAATGCAATGAGTTTCATTAGGAAAGTGAAATGTTGGCCTGAGCTTCATTAGGATTTTCAGGTGTTGTGGCAGAACAGGTGAGCTTGAACAGCATTTCAACAGAACTTATTTGTAAAGGACTTCGCCCAGGAGTTATTAAAGAGCAACAAGCTCTGGTGTGTGTGGAGGGAAATAGCAAAATGTGGTGCCTGGAAGCTTCCACCTGCTGTGATCAGCTCTACCAGGGTGTCTGCTGCAATCCATGGGGGCAGCAAGGGTACCCTGCCTGTATTTGGAATGTGGCCCTTGAAATCACACTCTATAACTAATTCTTAGCAATGTTTAGGAAATGATGTCATTAGCTGACAGCAATATGAAATCTGCTGTAGCTGGGCTGTGTGAAACCCTCTCATGAGTCAGAGCAGCACTGTGTGTGTGTGTGGCACAAAGAAATTCAGGGTCACCCTTGGACAGCACTGCAGCTGCTCTTCAGAGGCTTCTGTGGCCCCCATCCCACAGGGTGGATCTGCACAAACAAAAGTGGTTTTTTGGAGCTTGTTACCATTTCAAGGCAAGCTGAGAGGTGAGCTGAGCTGCCTCTCAGAGCACAGGGTAAGATCCTGTTTTCCCTGGGAATACAGATGTGCCCAGGCTTTGTTGTGGCTGTGGTTCTGTGAATCACTTCTCCCTGCTGGAATACAGTGCTGGGAGAGGGCTGCCTTTGATGGAAATGGAAATATTTGTCTGTGGGTGGAGAGGCTGTTCCACCTCTGGCTTTCTCTGCTCTTCCTGCTGCTCTCTGTCCTGAGCAGCAGCAGTTGGGTACTCTGGGACAGAAGATTTGTTGATTTAGCCTTTTCTCAGCCTTAGCTCTTTATTGAAGAGTCCTGGACAATGGAGATGCTCTGGGATATGTCATCCCAGCAAGGTGGTTGTGCTCAGTTTGGCATTTTGGAGAGTGCTGTCCTGCCTGATGATAAAAAGACAGGATTATGGAGCAGCTGTGTTACCTCACTGCAGGGAGGGGAGCAAGGCATGGGTTTGTGAAAACTGCTGGGGGATCAAGTGTCTGTTTAATACCAGGCAACCTAAAATAAAAATGATGTGTATCCAGACTGGGGAACTGACTCAAGAAATATGGAACTACTAAAACAAATCCTAATTATAACTTTCCACAAACCCCAGGAAATAAACAGGTTTGTTCTTTGCAGCTTGCATATATTTTTTTATCATACAAGCATTTAATGATTTTTCTTGTTACAGCTGAGTGTAGGCTTAAGGAGCAATACAATTCATATATTCAGTTTATATTCATGAAGCACCTAGCAGCCTCAGCCAGAGACCAGGGCTCTTTCAAATGAGATATTGTGCAGGTTTCTAAAGGAGCAGTGAAAAGCCCTTCTGCCACACTCTGTAGTTTATCAGTTTCCTACAGCTTCAGACCCAGGCGGCTTCTGAGGGTTCAGTGGAGGCTTAAATCAAACGTGAGGGATGTTATGGAGGAATATATGTGAAAAACTAGTTTGATGTCAGCAGTTTTGACCAACATGGGATCGTTTTCAGCTCTTGCACAAAATTAGCAGCTGGGTTGGTTCTCTGCTGGCTGCTTGGGAAGGAGAAGGAGCTCTGAGAAGGTGCAAGAAGAGCTTTGATGGGGTATTTACTCACTCACAGGGCAGGGTGCTTCTGGAACATTGAGAAGGGTGGGCAGGCTCTCCCAAAATCCACAGGATACCACAAGAGTGCTGATAAAATGGGTGTAGAAGAATTGATATGTTAACTGTAGGTGAAGCACTAATTATCTGCTGGGGGAGTGTGCCTGGAGAGCCAAACATTGAATTAGGCTGGATCTGGTGGGCCCTTGGACTTTAACTTCTGGATTTATGGTGTTTTGTCTCATTAGATAAAATAAAATTGGAAATTAAAAAGAATATCTAGAGTCCAGGGTTTTGAGCCTCCTGGGTGAAGGCCCTTTTAGCTCACAGTCAATAAAAAATGACTCTTACAGCATCCACAAAAGTAGAATTCCTTGATATTGGGGCAATATCTTGGTTTTGATTGGTGAGTTAGTGAATATTCCAGGCTGGGCTGTGCACACCTCTGCTGGGTTGTGTGTCTGAGTTAATATTCCTCTGCCTGGACAAGCAGCAGAGCAGGGAGGGGACAAGGAGGGAGCACGGAGCCTTTGCTGGAGCCCCACTGCCCCTGGCTAAGGAACAAAACACAGAAATTAATCCAGGTCTCTCATGCCATGTAACAGTGCCATCCTGACCAGCACATTGGACGTTCTCTGTGTTTTCCTCTCCCAGAAGATCAGGTCCATGGAAGACCAGATTCTTTGTGATCCAGAAAGGGTTTTTTCAGCCAGCTGTGCAGGCAGGGCTTGGTGGGTTTTTTTTGGCCTGGGGAAAGACTTAGAAATATGAAATTTGATACTGTGGTGCTCAGGAAATAGATTTTTTTTT
Organism: Hypocryptadius cinnamomeus; assembly: GCA_013400635.1. Lineage (NCBI taxonomy): Eukaryota > Metazoa > Chordata > Aves > Passeriformes > Zosteropidae > Hypocryptadius > Hypocryptadius cinnamomeus. The sequence continues at coordinate 151,436 of VYZP01056760.1, read as the reverse complement.
TTCTTCTGTTGCTCTCTTAATTATAAACCTGGATAAATGTATATTTTGGTATAAATATTACTAACGCTGGCAGTAATAGAAGGTAAACCTGGCAAATGTATCTATCCAGCCATTTCACAAGGTAATCATTTATGAACATAGCTCTATTAATTTGTTTAGTCAGATGCAGAGAAGCAATAAAAGTGATTGACTAAAAACAATTAAAACAGTAAAAGTAAATTGTTGTGTGCATTAAAACCTGCTGAGCCTGTCAGATGAAAATTGTAGGTTTAAATGTGAAAATTAAAGCTATTGATTTTAACTAGTGTGTATGTGGCTATAGAGTCCTAATTTGTTCTAGTTTCCTTAGCTAAAAGTTGCTGAGACAAGAATAAAGAGAATCCTGAAACTCATTCCCAAAAAGGCATAAGCTTTCAAAAAGACATATATGATAAATATTTGTCTTGTCTTGGGAAGATGGAAACATTTTTTGGAAGACTTATCTTAACTGTCAGTATCTTGACACTGCAGAACTGAATATAAATATTTACCAATAATGGTAACTTATTGGACTTCAAAGAAGGTGAGGAATGAGACAGAGGCATGAGAGAAAATACAGCAGTGGTAGAGACCAGATTAGAGGGCTTCTTGCTTAATTTATGTCTGTGACTTTATTGTCATTTTATTTTTATGCCTAACAGTAAATCTTGCATTCGGTGAACTATTGTTTTTTAGTATTCAATTAAAATGGTGGCACAAAGAGAGGGCTGTGTCCAGACAGGTATTAAGGGATAGGGGTTGGGAATGAGGCTCCAGCCTGTGCCCAGGACTTCAGGCGCTCAGTAAGGGCTGGGCCAGGAGCCCACTGAGCCAGGGCTTTAAACAAGAATTAAAGGTGTTGGCTTGCCAGTATTTACAATAGGTCACTGCACTATTTCCTCTTACAGTTTCTTTATACCTCTTTATATATCACCCCTCTAGACTGTACAATGTGTTATTTGGTAGTTGACTACTTGATCAATAGACAGAGGTTTTTTAAGTCTTGCTTTGAGGAGTGTAAAGCAGGTTTTCCAACAGCCCTGGTTTCTTCCTCTTTTGGAAACAGACAGAGTTTCTGTGACCTACAAACACTGAATCTATCTAGACTAACGTGAGAGATGGGGAAAATTTGAATTTTTCTGCGTGCTTGAGCAGCCCAGAGTTCACAGGCAGTGTTTGTCTCAGTAGGGGAGTTTTGAAATGAAAAATTCAGATGCTGGGGCTGATTCATCTGGGCAGTGTGGCACACCATGAATTCCTGGGAGCTGTTCCCCCAGATGAACTCTCCTGAGCATGTCCTTGCAGCAGACAGCAGTGGAGTTTACAAGGAACTCGCAGCCAGTCCACAGCTCTGAAGTGTCTCTTTAAGCCTGTCAAAATACCCAGCTCTGTCAGCATGCAGCGGGGCAGCACGTCGGGGATGCAGGAATATAAAAAAGTAAAAGGCTTTAAAAAGTGCAAAAAAGCCTCAAAAAGTAAACACAAAGCTTCAAAAAGCTGAGAAATTTCTAAATCTTCTCACGAAAAACTAAAAAATTAAAAACCAAGTAAATACATTTATATTTATCAGAAAAAACAAAAAACCCCCAAAAACTTATTGATAGTTCAAGACGTGAAAAGTTCTAGATATATGCTTTGCAAAGATAAAGAAATTTTATAATTTATAGATAAAAAAATTTAAAGATAGATAAAAAAATTTTAAAGATAAAAAATTTAATAATTTATTAAATAATAAATTATTGTGTATTGTTTGAAGTTCATAGAAATCCTTTTTTTAATGTTAAACCCATGTAAGTCCTTTTCTTATTAGAGTATAATGACTTTACACCTTTTCTTTTATGCTATTAGTTCAAAAAATATGTAGAAAAAAGCTTTGCATAAGCTGCCATCTTGTCTTTAATCTAGATTTGCATAAATATTATTATTTTCCTACGTCTCTTACACTTTGCTTATGTGATACAAACAAATAATAAATCCTAAACCTACAACCAATCAGCATCCCATCCCATTTATAAAACACAAACCAATACAGCAAGGCATGGTGCTGNTCTATCTAGACTAACGTGAGAGATGGGGAAAATTTGAATTTTTCTGCGTGCTTGAGCAGCCCAGAGTTCACAGGCAGTGTTTGTCTCAGTAGGGGAGTTTTGAAATGAAAAATTCAGATGCTGGGGCTGATTCATCTGGGCAGTGTGGCACACCATGAATTCCTGGGAGCTGTTCCCCCAGATGAACTCTCCTGAGCATGTCCTTGCAGCAGACAGCAGTGGAGTTTACAAGGAACTCGCAGCCAGTCCACAGCTCTGAAGTGTCTCTTTAAGCCTGTCAAAATACCCAGCTCTGTCAGCATGCAGCGGGGCAGCACGTCGGGGATGCAGGAATATAAAAAAGTAAAAGGCTTTAAAAAGTGCAAAAAAGCCTCAAAAAGTAAACACAAAGCTTCAAAAAGCTGAGAAATTTCTAAATCTTCTCACGAAAAACTAAAAAATTAAAAACCAAGTAAATACATTTATATTTATCAGAAAAAACAAAAAACCCCCAAAAACTTATTGATAGTTCAAGACGTGAAAAGTTCTAGATATATGCTTTGCAAAGATAAAGAAATTTTATAATTTATAGATAAAAAAATTTAAAGATAGATAAAAAAATTTTAAAGATAAAAAATTTAATAATTTATTAAATAATAAATTATTGTGTATTGTTTGAAGTTCATAGAAATCCTTTTTTTAATGTTAAACCCATGTAAGTCCTTTTCTTATTAGAGTATAATGACTTTACACCTTTTCTTTTATGCTATTAGTTCAAAAAATATGTAGAAAAAAGCTTTGCATAAGCTGCCATCTTGTCTTTAATCTAGATTTGCATAAATATTATTATTTTCCTACGTCTCTTACACTTTGCTTATGTGATACAAACAAATAATAAATCCTAAACCTACAACCAATCAGCATCCCATCCCATTTATAAAACACAAACCAATCCAGCAAGGGATGGTGCCCCTGAAATGCCAGCTCAGTGAAACCTGCCCGGTTCTGAGGCAGCTGTTTGGTGCCTTTGGAGCAGCAGCTCCATCACCCCGGCTCAGCAGGATCACTGGGTGGGTTCAGAGCGTGGTGGTTGAATCCAGGGCTGGTGCCAAGCACAGCTGCTGCCCTGTGCAGGGACAGAGCCCCACAGCAGCAGAGGGGCACCCCCAGGCAGATGTCCCCTCCGCCAGGCTGGCAGGGTCCCCGCAGGGGCGGCTCTGGGCAGTCTCAGGGAAGCTGCCATGGGGTGTCACTTCTGGGCTCTGCTTCAGCAAAGCTCAGCAGCATCTGCTGAGATGCTTTCCTCAATCAAGTTGCAGCAAAGAAACTTGTCAGAAGCGTTTTGCATCTTCCCATGCAACTGTCAGGGTGAGCCAAATCCTTCCAGAAACTTCTGTGGGAAGTGTGTTTTCCTAGTAGTGGCTCTTAATTCAAAGGAAGGTTTTTGTGTTTCAGTTGTGACTCTGAGTTAAGCCACACTAGTTTTTTCTGCTTCTGGATTTTAGATTGATACTGTTTTCCTGGAAAATAACAAGAAACCTTTATTTAAAACAACATTAAGCCTTTGTGTCACATTGATGCAACAGCATGTTCATAAAGGCATTGCCTTCTGCATCTTTATCATCTCTGTCATAACCTCCACCTCTGAAGAATTTTCAACTGAAGCAAAGACTGTGAGGAAGAAGAGGAGCAATGGCAGAAAATTAAGCTAAAGCAATTTTCTGGTGGAGCATGTTCCCTTTGTTTTAAATTCTTGGTAATAGTACAAGTGATGACTGGGAAATGCAGTGTTCAAATGAAAAGGGGAAAAAAACAATATCCCCATGAGCTGAGTGGGTCTTCTCACTGCTCATCCAACAACTCACAGCTTACTCCTAAAGTAGTTTTACCTCATTTTCCATTAATAATGGAATGCACTGCTCAGGCAGTGAGCCTGAGCAGACAATGAGGATAAATGTGTGGCCACAGATGGACAATAGCTTTCCCCAGTATGCTAAAACAACAAAGTGAGATACTTAAATTTTATGGCCTTACATATGTAGTCGTTGTCCTGACTGTGCATTTTCATATAAATAATAATTTATTCACACCAATTTCATTTTCACCAGCCCTAAAATTCACTGTGGTTTATATTTAGCATTATCACAGGAGGAAACTATTCCCTTGAGGGCAGGAACTTAGTGAATGTTCACATAAGCACCACAGTAGCATTTCCTTCCTTGTGGAGACTGTAGCATTCAGCAATTCCAACCCTCCTGGGAGCTGTAGTGTGGCACCTTTATAGCAAATAATTGGAGTGGTTATGCTCCTACGTGCTGCTGCTGGCAATGCCACCCTGAGCATCTGAGGCAAAGCAGGTGGGATTTTGGTTTAAGAATAAGAGTGTTCCTTTTCCTATTTATAACGATGTGACTGGGCCAGGATGAATATATTGAAGTGAAGGTTAGTTGAAAAAAGCAAATAGAGCTCACCTGCCTGTTGGCAAAGGGAGAAGGGATGTGATGGGGGGAGCTCCTGTTTCAGTTTGTGAAAAACAGGTCAGTGCCCCAGCCCAGGGTGGAGAAAGGTTCACACTCTGAACATCAATGTGAACTTCTGAGGCTCTTCCAAAGGAAAATGTCCCCACTGAGGAATGGAGCAGGTAGGAATAACACTGATTTTTCCCTGAATGGCTTGCTGGAGGCTAGAGAAGATGCCCCTCCTGTGGGATATTAGGATTATTTTGACTCTTCTCCACGTGAACCATGGGCTACTGTTTAGGAAGCACACAGCAAGTAAGAGTAAATTCTCATTTCTGCACTGGCTGTATCTCCACATCTTTGGTAACATTGATTCTGACATGAATTCAGTTTGGTACTGAAAGCCTGGCTCACCTGAGGAGATGATAAGGTTTTGAGGGACCAAATTTTGTGATTCTAAGTATTGCAGAAATTCTTGTCTGGAATTGTGACTCCTGCTAGTATTGAAGCTGAGATGCAGTTAGAGGTGCTCATAGTCCTAAGTCACCTTCCTGTCCAGAAAATTGTTTAATTGGAAGCTTAGTTCCCAGTGTGTACCCTCCCCACTCCAGATTTAACCCTTATATTGTGGTGAGATGAACACAAACTTTGTGTAGAAGTGACTTTATTCCAAAGACTCTTAATGTACCACAATGCTTTAAAATGTCAGGTTGAAATACCACTTACTAATTGTAGTTTTAGTCAGGATTGAATAACCTGTTACTTTAGGTATTACAGAAACTCAGTTTTAGTTCTTTTCCCCCCATGTATTGATAATACAAAATTCAACTTTGTTACAGAACATTACTACGTAACTTTCCCTGCAGTTTTAAATGCAAACTGTATTTAATATATATGCAAATGACCTTTTTCATGGAAGTAAAATTTCACATAAATTGATAATTAGCAATTCAGCTTCTGCTGTGTAACGTGCATTATGACATTAAAGTGCTAAACAGATCTGATTTTTAAAAAATTCAATGTGAACTATGACTTTTGGCAGCACATTATAAAGCAGTGCAGCAAAGAAATAGTAAGTCCTAAATGTATAGGCCTAGTCATCCTAAAAAAGTTTTTTTCATGATCATCAGAGTGGGTCCTAAAAGCTAAGTTTTGTGTATGATCACCCCTGAAGTTTTCTGGTTAGTCTTTAAGTCTGTTGGGATATATGGAAGATTTTTACCTGTAATTTGCATGCTAAAATCTAACATGAAGGCAGAATCTAACATGAAATGGCAGAATGCCATTTTTATTTGTGTCAGGGTGCCCTGTGGCACTGCATCCCTTAGGCTGCAGGTGGGGATAACAAAAGATATTAAAAAGCTGCCAAGGTCAAATCTGCTCAGGAGCTGTTGGCTCCTCCACCATCTCTTGGCCTGGAGGCTCCCAGAATTTGCACTCCTCAGGTGGGAACCGGGTTAACTGCGGCACTGGGGGCTTGGGAGGTGTTTTGAAGCCCAAGCCCACATCTCTGGAAGGGTAAAGCTCTGCCCAGCAGTCCCTGCTGGCTCAGTCAGTGCTCCCTCCACTGCTACATTGACTTTTTCCAAAAAGCATCTGGCTTTTTTAGCATTGCTCCCTCAGATATCAAAGGGGAAAACAAACCAGGAATGTTGCTGTGGAACTGCCTTTCCCAGCACCTCTTTGTGCCTCTGTGCTCTGCTTAAATCCAGTGGATGCAGCGTGAGCTGCTCCTCAGCTGGGATATAAATAATGAGAAAGGCAGAGCTGAGTGCTGTGTTATGCATCATTGTCTTTGGATCCTCTTTTTTTGGTCATCTTGACACTCTGTGGAGAAGTTTTCTGCACATCTGCCTCCTTTTGGAGAGAGAACTCCTATCTTCCAGGAAAAATGAGAGCACTCCATCGAGCTGAAATGAGGGGCTTGGTGGAAACCTTACTTAATCATAGTTTTGGGCATCATTTCAAACAAAATATAAATCAGGCCAGATCTGTTTGAGCTAAAGCTCAAATCTGCCAAGAAGATTTGCAGACTTGAGAAAATGCAGTCCAATTTTTACATCTTACACTGAAACCCAAACTTGCTGAGGTTTGATCACCTTTGCAGAAACTGTACAGCTCCAACGAGACACCTTTTTTCAAACACTTCATTTAAACTTTATGCCATGAGAAGATGTGAACTCCCACTTCCTTCAGCTCTGCAAGGAAAAAAATGACTGTGGCTGTTGTGTTTGGAAGTGGAAGTGTATGTGCACTTACAGGAGGGGTTTGCAGAGGAACAGAATTTGTTTCACTGCGTGGCTGGGGGAAGAATACTTGAGAAGTGTTCCAGTCCTAATTTAACATGTGCTGCACTGGATGACTGCAGCACTGCCAAGAGAGGAAATAGAACAAGACGTGATGTAGAGCAAGATAGCATTTCCAGAAATGAAGAGCTGTTTCTTCTGGAGCTTGCTGCTGGGCTGTGGCTCTGCACTGGAGTAAGAAGCACTGAAATGAAATTCATGTTTTGTGTGCAGTGCTGAGGTGGTGAGCAGTGCTGCTACAGAGAATGGAGGTGCAGAATAAATCCAGGGTTTAATGTGAGTGTTCTTGTGGACTTCACCAAGCCTGGGATTTCACCTGGCCTCTCTGAGGAGCCTGTGATGAATCCTGGTAGTCCTCTGAAGGGCTGGAAGATGGCTTGTGGCAGAGATGTGTGTCCTGCTTCTGGGGGTTTAAGGTCCTGGCTTGGCAGGTCAGCCACAGCCATGCTGGCTTGCAGTTGGTCTCCCTGGCTGTGGTGGATTTAATGGAGTAATGCAGGCACTTAGTACCCATCCTGCTTTTCTGCCTTACTCTAACTTGCTGAGGAGTTTGCTTAACCATTTGACAAGAAAAGATCAAGTAAGGAAAGACAGTCACTGTCAAACACTGCCTCTCTGGTTTTGGTTAGCTAATTATTTTACTTCTTTCTTTACTCTTTAGCAAATGCTGGAAAAATCATTTTTACAGATCTCTTTTATTTTTTTCCCAATTCTAAGAATTCTTGTGATTAGCCAATGGTGGTTTGTTCTTCAAAAGATGCTATGTGTTATAAATGAGCTTGTATTTTTAAATATTTTTGCAGCAATAAGTTGGGGGTGGAAAAAGTGCCTTTGTTTGCCTAATGATGTTGGCTTTATGGATCCATAGAACATCAGCGCCTTAATTACTACAAATGGATAATAAACACTTTCCTGGATATGAGAATGGAAGAGACACAGTGTGACTGTCATTAGGAACAATTGGATTTTCTCGTGATAAGTTGGTAAAAAATGTAAATACTACAAATAACTGCCTGAGGGCTTGTTTAGATAACGGTGCCAGGAACCAGGCAGCAAAACTGGGTTTTACAGAAATTGCTTCCTCTGTTGGAGCTGAATACAGAACAAGCTGAATGCACATTCTCACATAAGCTGCAATAATTTTCAGCTTCTTTATGACCACTTTGCATTAAGATATCTGGTACATGGTTTCCTTGAATTGCTGAAAAGACCTGAATATTGGCAAAGGAGTGGTTAGGATTACTGAATATTGGCAAAGGAGTGGTTAGGATTACTGAATATTGGCAAAGGAGTGGTTAGGATTACTGAATATTGGCAAAGGAGTGGTTAGGATTGTTGAATATTGGCAAAGGAGTGGTTAGGATTACTGAATATTGGCAAAGGAGTGGTTAGGATTCCATTTTTTGGTGAAACCATCACAGGGCTGTTAAATTCACTGCACTGCCCTTGGATTCCCTATTCATCCATGGGAAATTTCCACCTTGCTGGAGCCCCTGGGAGCTGCCAGCTCACACAGGGGAGAGGGAGCAAGGCAGGGCAGAGCTGGGGCCAAAAGCCTGGCTGTGGTTTGGGGGTGTTGGCTCTGACAGCCCAAGATGGGAGCACTGGACAAGCTGGTCCTGCTGTCCAAGGGACATTTTGTAGGGAGCTGCCACACCACGAGCTGAGGAGGAGGAAGCACAAGATAAATTAGCTGTGCCATCCTTTATAGGGGAGGTTTTATGATGTATTCTCCCCTGCCATGGACTCCCATCATACCTACCCCTTAAAATGAAGGCTGGTGAATAATGGCTTGGGCAGGCAATAAATACATAATGCAATGCCACCTCTGAACCTTGTAGCTTGTGTGTAGGTCAAAGATTATGTGGGTTGTAATCATGATTTATGCCTTCAGTCTCTTGATATTTTTTGGACCATCTTTGCTTGTCTGCTGGTATGACTTTAATTATTTAATTATTCTATTTTAGGAGGCCACTGTGATCCTTCTGATACTGCTACAAAGTACACTTTATTTTTCTGAATATGAAATAACTCAAGCTTTGTGTTCAGTGTACAAAACCTCGTGTTTGTTAAGACAAGCATATTCAGAAAAATGTCAATAAGTACATCATGCAAGTGTCTAGATTCAAGTTTAACAATTTGTTAAAAAGAGAACTTGATTTATTACTAGTACCACGCTTAGCAATTGCCTGTCTCTGAGCAAATAATGTAAACTTCCTAATTGTTGCAGAACAGTAATTACACAAAGACATCTAGACAACTTCTGTATTAATTAATCTCTCAGTGGTGGATTTGAAATTTTTTAACTGATGAATGATGGCTTGATCTCAAAGCTTCCAAGACTAATGTTGTTTGATGCTAAAAGTGCATCAATCAACCCTTAAGCAGAACTTGACAAAATAATGTGATAGAGATGTTTTCACATCTCTCCTGATCCTGTTTCTGTGCTGTACCCGAGGTCTGGGCTCACCTGGCTGTTTTTGCTTTCTGGTGACATGACAGCAAATATTGACATGCAGTTCCACTCTTTGCTCTTCTGGCTGCTCAGCTGGCAGGATCTCTGCTGCAGATGAATGGAACTTGCTCTGAGCCCTGCAGGGAAAGGTGCTCACACAAAGCTCTCTCCCGTTCCCACCTCTCAGGCTGAGCTGCTGTGATGTGTGAGCACCTTGTGTCTGCTGTCTCCCACCCTCCATTCAGACACTTGGCTGGACTGTGTTCCTTCCCTGCTCATTCCCTGTGCTCTGATGGTTGAAGTTTCCAGTTCTGTGGTGCTCCTGACTCACCTCATTCCTTGCAGGACCCCTCAGTGTGCAGCTTTCACTGCGTGCCTTGTGCTGTTCTTGGCAGACTCGTTTTGTGCTGCCTGAGGATGTTGGAGGTATTTTTCTCCTGGAAGAGGTTTTATGGCTTTATAGTCTCTATGCTCAAACAGTGATGCAGCAGCCAAAGAATCACTGCATTCCTTCTCCAGTGTCATGCTCTGGGTGCTTTGTCACCTGAGGCTTTGTCACTGATGTGATCCTTTCCCTCCTTCCCTGGTCGTGGTGTGCTCCTGGAAACCTCAGGCTGTGCCTCAGGAGGCTTTTCTGTGCTTCTTGGCAGGCTGTGGGATGGAGGAGGATGCTGACAGTGGGAGGGATGGTGCAGTGTGTGCAGCCTGGGTGCCCCAGCCACTGCCACAGCCACGCTGGGAGGATGTTGGCACACCATATCCTCAGTGCCAGCCTCGTTTTTAAATCTGCTGCCTCTAAAACACACCACCAAAAGATTCCAAAGCCATACTGCTGTCTGCTACCACTGATATTTTAGTCCACTATTAGCTGTACTGATGTGTTTTCACTTTGTGTTTCAGTTCTAATGGTCTGGATAATCCCATTAACTGTCCAGGAGCTCGAGCATGGCCCATCAGAAGGAAACCTCAGGACTGCAGCACTCAAATGTAAGTGGTCCTGAACATACACAGTTAACAATCAAGTGTAATTGCAAGGAATAGTGCTTGGAATAGATGACTGCACTCCAGCCCCAGGGCATTGTGGCAGATGCAACATAAGGTTTAATAAACTAGGTCCCTGTTGCCACTATTACTATATAAGAGTAATAATAGCAGGGAGAGTGAAAACATCCATCAAAAGCTGACAAATCTGACACAGATTATACATATGCACATGCACAGACTAAAGATGCTATTTAAATCTGATGGAACTGCTAATAAAAAATCGTTGATGGTCTTAATGAAACATCATTTTGTGCTTATTACTCCTTTCACGTGAGGTTATTTTTGTGGAAACAATTATTTGAGTGTTGGAAAAAGGTGTTTGTAATTACCAAAGTAAAGAGCAATATGTTGCCTGATAAATCATAGACACAATAACTCTATTAAGGGAGCACCTTGTAGTTAAAGCTTAAAGTCAAAACTAGAAGCATGGTGGATACATACACTTATTTTTTACACAGAGGCTGTGTCTTTCTTGTTGTGTATTCCACCAGACAATGCTAGACAAATTACTCCTCTTTCTGATTGTGGGTGGCCTCGTTGCAGATGGGCTTTTTTAAGACCCAGAAAAAGAACATGTGTGTGATTATAATGAATTTGTGTGTGGGTAGGTTTCTTTTTTAAACAATGTCCCAGCAGAAGCAGCAAGGAGGACATTCCTTTGAGCTGATCCAGCCACTGCTGCTGCTGGTGCCACGAGTATCCCCCTCAGGGGGCTGATGTCTTTGTTGGAGCTGGCAGTGGCACCTACAGGACACAGTTCTGAATGATTCTGGCAGTACCTGATGGGCCTGGTCACCCTTCCTCCCCCTCTGCAATGAAGTGTTCTGAGATCCATCGGTGAAAACCAATGTGGGTGTGAGTGGGCTCAGGGAAACTGTTCCTATCACCCAATTTTTATGGCAAGACTCAGTGCCAGTGTCCTGTTTAAATAAGAGCAAGCTGCATGTCACAAATGAACCTAAAATGGCAGAGTCAATAAAAGCAAGGACTGTGGTTCAACTGTGTGCATGCAGCCATTCTCCATCTGTGTCTGCTCCTCACTCACACTGCACACACATCTGTGGAGCTCAGCCTCCAGATCAATGCTTCCGCCTGGAATTCCGAAGTGTGAGGTGAAATGCAAGCCCTGGGAGCTGATCAGGAGCTGTGTGCCCTCCCCAGGGCTGGAGGCAGATGCCTGCAGCTGCAGGTCCCAGCCTGGAAGGGAAATGTGCTGCCAGCTTTGGGCTGTGCAGCCTTTCCTCCCTGTGTGCCAGATGAACCCCTGCTCACTGGAACAGCAGCCACTTGGGATGCTCTGGGGCTGTGCAGGAGGAGAGGGGCTCCCTCCCACCAGGCAGAGTCTCAGATCTGCTAGAAATCCCATTTATCCCTGTTCTGTGGTTTGGTGAACAATTTTTCTCGTGCTCTCAAACACACTGGCAGTCACACAGCCTGCTTGCTTAGGCACTTCCTCCTGTGTGATCCATCGGTTCAGAGCAGTTCTGAACATTTCCTGCTGGTGCTACTGGCACATCCAAGGAAGTGGAAGCTGAGATCCTGATTTGGGTTTTCTTTGGAGGCTGTTGCTGGAAAAAATGCACTTGTTTTCAAGCAAACATCCTATCTGCAGTCAAATGCAAGTGCTAACAATTGTGTGAACCTGTTGCAGGTGCTGAAATGTGGCACCTGCTCCGGGGGGTTAATAACACCAGTAAAAGAAAACACAGCCATGAGGCTTTCTTAATATGACCTCAGAGGCTGGGTTTGCTCCTCTGGAAATGTATACTAATGAGAGAGCTGTTCAATAAACCTCCACTTTCCTACTGCACAGGATGTGTGACTATTGGAGCATTTAGTTTTTGGTTTTCCAAATGAAAACCTTGCAGGATGTCAGTGTTGTTCATGCCTGTGGGGAGAGTCAGGCAGAGACATTCTCCACTCCAGTTTCTGGATAAAACTGTTCAGACTTACAAGGCTCCTATTCTGGGAGAATTTGGAAGCCTGGGTTTGTCTTTGAGTCTTGTTTTGTGCTCACCAAGCCCAAGGAACGATGTGGAAATGTTTATTAAATGTTATTATTGTTGAAAAAAAATTATGGCAGGACCTGAATTATACAAAGGTGCTTCCCAGTTCTGGAAGGTAATGTATAGGCCACAGCAGAGATCCTGTTTGTTGAAGTTAATATTATTTGTGTTCTTTGTGTATCTTATTAGACTTATTTGTGGCCAATGACCAATAAAACCACCACTGGATTTTGCTGGTTTTTGCTGGTTTTTTCCCAAATGTGTGATATATTCACATTTTCCGAAGAGAAGGGGTTTGTTTGCATGGTTGTGCAGCAAGAGTTAATATATTAAACATTTTCCCAAAGGATATCAGTGGTCTTTAATTAACTTTTTTCCCATAGGCCTATAATATAGAATTATACAATATTTGGTCAGTACCCTGCTCTCCTACTCCTGGGTAGGACTTATTGGCTCTCATTTCCTGGGGGAGCATTATGAGTGCAGACAGGAAGAATGCATCAAATGAAAAGTTAATTGTGTTTAAGCTGTGGGTGAGAGGGAAACAGGGTTGAGACTTCTATTGTGTCTCTACAATAAGAAAAGCTAAATATACAGTTTCCTAGGCCACCAACCCAGGAAAGCAGGGGAAAATTAGCTCAGTCACAGAAAGGACAAAACATAAAACACGCAGGCAGCCACAGGAAACTTCCTACTTCAGTCTGAAAGCTGGTGACAGGATGGTAGAGGTAAGAATTCATTCATGGGGATCGCTTCCTGAGGAAGGAGAAAATCAAAATCCTGTCTGCTTCCCAAAGGCTGCTCTGGTTGCTGCTGTCATCCCGATCCCACACAAGCAACAGCCAGGGCTGGGACAGAGGATCTCATCCCTTTACAGACTCCTGATAAATCATGACAGAGTGTTTGATGCCAGGCTGTGGGCAGGGTCATGCCCAAGCCCTGCTGGCAGGGATTTTTAGGGGGAAGCCAAATGGGGCAGATCTGGGATGGGATTTTGGCACTTGGAGCAGCTCCGGCCCCAGCTCGCAGCTTCCTCCTGCAAAATCTGTTTTGTGCAAGGACATCAGCTCCCAGGGGGGTGATAACATGAGAAATAGCAGCTGTTTCAGAGCAGGATTTCCAATATCCTCCTCACTGGAGATGTCCCTATTGCTTATAAGACATTTTCATTGGAAAAGCTCCAACTGTCAGCAGCAATTTACCCAGCGAGGATCTGTTATTTTCTGCTCTAATCTGGTTAATGGGGCTTTGTGGAAGCAGGTCCTCAGATGTTTGCTTGATCACTGCTCCCAGTGAGACAGTTCTAGATTTTCATTTTTTGGGAGGTTTAAGGTGTTTGTATGAACTAAAATTTGGTGAAAACTGCTGCATCAAAAAGGTGGCTTCTGCCTTAGTTCTGTGCCAAAGCACTTGAAGCTTACCTTGCACTGGATTTTCAGCTTTAATCCAGATTTCTTTGATACTTGACTGTAGTTTACTCAAATTCATAAGCCAGAGGATTGTTTTGCTGTGACTTCAGCAAAAGTTGGTTATGTTAGTTTAGAATTTATCACAAGCTGTGCCTGGTCCTATTTCAGGTTTGAACAGTAGAGGCCGACCCTAGAGACAGAATTTTGTGAATTTCTGGGGAATGGGACATGGGAGGAGGTGGGGGAAGACAGACAAAAATGCACCTGTGATGATTCTCCTGGAATTTGATTTGGATATTTTCAGTCTTTAGAGTGCACAGACCAACATCCATTGAGTGAGAGCAGCTCAGGACCCTTCCCAACAGTGAGCATGTGTGTTCTTGTAAATCAAAATTAACTGGTGTGCTGGGATCTAATGTGCCAACTGCACATGGCAAGTGACAACACCACTGTGGCTTTATTGCTTGGATGCTTGTAACCTCTAGAGATCTTAATTAAGGTTTCATTGCGCTGTTCATGCACTTAATTAAAAAAATCAGTTCAGTCTAGTGTCCTGGTTCTGCAAATACCTGCATGTTCTTACCTTCATAATGAGTGATTTTGCTGGAAATATTCATAAAATTAATAATATTTCAAGATAATAATGAACAAACCAACCAGGTTGAGTACTTGTCTATGCCCCAAGGTTGTTGCTATCAGGCTGATACTGATGATAATGTTTTAAGAAAGGTGTATTATTAGTAAATATGTGCTCAGTTGTCACAGCACAATCAGAGGAGCTGCACCCTGTGCTCCACAGTCATATCCAGGTGCACCAATCGCTTTGGATTTTCCTCTCAATGCGATGTGACAGACTGTGACTGACACTGGGTAACAGTGAAAGTGATCATTGCCCAGGAACCTTGATTGGCAACCCAGGGAAATAAAAGCAATCTTCTGAAAGAAGCCTGGTGGAAGACTCTTAAAATAATAAAAAAGGGTAGGGGAGAAGTATTTAGCTTTTAATAGAAAGGAATTCCTACAACAATCAGATTTTTTTTAAGAATATGTAGATTAAGTACTAAAATGCATTCAATCTTCTCTCTCCTCTAGCACCCTGGTTTTATTCAGATTGCAGGCACACAGATGCTGCTGTGCCTGACTTTAGCTGTTATGTCCATAATACTAAAACAAGATGATTGGATTGAGGCTGTTTGTACAGAACACATCTAAATCAATTTAGAAATGGTGGTTTTCATTGAGATGGACAAAGTTAATAGTTTTCTTGGATATTTGTTGTGTGATGGGCTTTTCTCTGCTGTTGGGCATTACGAAAACTCCCATTTTAAACAATTTCTTTCCATGTTGTTTTCCCCTGTAGCCTAAACAAGAAGATAAAACTGCTGCTACGCTTCTAATCCTGGTGACAACACATTATAAAAAATATCTCCTGATCTCAGACATCATTAACTGTGATTAAAACAAGTGGCAGTGGTTTGATGAGCAGCTATAAAGGGGTGTGTTTAACTGCCTTCTCAACCTTTCCTTCTTCTAACAGGACACTTAGATCAAATTCAGTATCAGTGGAACTTAAATATGCAGTTTCAGGTAGGATGAAATAAAGATGATCACAGCTTGCATTCTTTTATGCAGAGAGCTTGGAAGACATCATAGCAATCTTTATTTGAAGTTTGAACAGGTTTTTTTTCCTTGTGTAGACAAAGGAGTTGCCTTTGAGCTCAGTCCTATGTGGATGATGGGGGGGAATAATTCTCCACATTGATGTGTGACAATTTAACTCAGGGTGCTGATAATTCAAAGTCTGGCCTTGCTCAGTACTTACAGGGAAATGCAGGATGAATCTGGATTTGTGTGGTCAGTAGTAACCTGTATTTTTCTTCCAGCTGGATGTTGTGAGTGCTGCAGAAGCTCCTCCTGAAGGAGCTTTAGTTAGATCTCACCTCACTGCCCCAGGCTGTGGGGGAAACATCCAGCAATAGCAGAGCCAGGTCACCAGGTCATTTGGTTTAGGTACCTGTCAGAGGTGTAGCTGAAGTAAAAATTACAAATAAAGTTTGTATTTGTGCTTTAAAATAATAATAAAATAATAAAGTTTGTGTGCTTTAAAAAGTGCCACCTGCTTGTTTTGGTGGCAGTGGCAGGGTGAAGGCACAGAGCAGGATTTTGGCTGTTGGCTGAGCCTGAGGCAGGTTCTTTGCTCTGGAATATCTTTGCCAAATTCCACAGGCACCTTTGCTCCAGCTGTTCACTGGGGCAAATCCAGCTGTCAGCTGGTGGATCAGCATTTAATGCTTTGCAGAGTTGGCCAGCCTGAAAACCCCAATTAGTTCTTTAGGATGTTTTTTTCTTTACTGGGAGCTGTGTGAGAGAAGAACACCCAGTCTTTGCAGGAGGGTTTGGTGCCCAGTGCCTGCTCTGCTCAGATCCATCACAAGATGAAGGCTCATCCTGTGGAACAAAGGGAACTTGAAGTCTCCTGCTGCTCCTGTGCCTGTCTGGAGCTAAATCTGCCTCTGGAGACTGGCAGAGCCAGTGCTGCAGCCTGTCCCATCTGTCACTGATGCCCCAGCAGTGACACATCTCAAACAACAAAGCCCTGCACCTATTTTGACCAGTTTAGAGCTCATCAGGACTAAGTTCTAAAGTTAGGACCCACCTGAAAATAACCCTAGTTGGAGAGAGGAAAATCTGTGCTCTGCTCTGTGTTTGAGTACTGAACTTGCTTAAATTGTGCTCTGAAGGCAGCAGGACTGTTATCAAAACATAAAGGAGTTTGTTTGTGAGTCTATATATGGATTTCCCCAAGATCTTGGATCTTGAGGAGAATTTAAAGCATCTGAATCTTTCATTATCTCAGCTCTGGTAAAATATGAAGGCTTTTTATGCTGTGGCACCATGATATTTTATTATAATTTATTTTTCAGTAGGCCCCAAGAAGCAGAGGAATTACTTTCAAGCAGTCTAATTTATAGTCTAATATTTATATGGGACTGATTCACAAGTAATTAGGTATCTGTGCTTGTATTGAATTTCCTTTTAAAGAGCAATAACTTAAGTCTATAGAAAATGCTGTGGGATTTCACCCACTCCAAAGCCTGAAAGTGTTTGTTTTTTCAAAGTAAACAATGGATGACACTTATTTCCCTGCGTGTAAAACAATGAAAACACCTCTTTTTGAGGGACACAGGTTCCCTGTTGTAATGCCCAGCAGCCATATCCCTCTGCACTGTTAGTTATAGTAATATAAAATGTCCCACTGAACACCTGTTAGAATTATTGTGATGGTTTGGAAGCCTGTGGAGAATTTCCCAGGTTATTCTGTGCAATCCTGGCAAACCTGGCTGGGGCAGTGCCTGAGGTTCTGGAGCCACTGCTGCTGTGGGTGATGTGTGAGGAGGCTGCATGTGAAATTCCCAGCTCTCTCTGAAGCTGTCTGTGGGGAAGCAAAGAGAACTTGGGGCTTTCACTTCTCCTGCAAAGATTGCAATGAGCAGGGAAATGTTGCTTTGCATCTGTGAACTGTGAGATCTTTAAACCCCACTTTGTTGTGGTGTGATTTTGGGCTTGTGGTGTTGGAAGAGTGAGAACTGGAAGAGTGGTCTTGATAGGCATTTCCCAGCAATTATGGCATTTGGTTATCAAGTGAAAGATCCCAATCAAGTCCCAACTTATATTTACCACGAGTTTTTAGAAAACAGAGCTGAGGAGGGATAAACCCTGAAGTGTTTGAGTGGGACATAGAAATCCCACTGGTGTTGAGGAGACTTTCCTCAGTGGAGTCATGTTGTACTGTCTGCAGGAATGTCACTGACGAGGAAAGGTAGAAAATTATCTGGGTTTCAGTCATGGAGGGGAGAGCCTGTGCCCTGACAGTGGCTTTGTTCCTTTCAGTTGGTTTAATTTGGCAGAGGCTGCTGCAGGAATGAAGCCAATGTCATTAAACATCCCAGGGTTGTATTTCTTACATAATCATCAGACTCTGCAGTGACTTCAGAGCTCCTGTTACCCACAAGCTTTATTTCATCACTGAGGGTTCTTTCTGAGATGAAAAACACTGCTGTGCTCTGTGCACAAATCTGATCTGAAGGCTTGGACAGTGTCTGAGTGCATCACCTCTGCTGTGGCCACTGCAGGAGGATTGCTGGGGGTGACTGCCCTGGGGACAGGAGGCACAAAGGATGTGCCACTCAGCCTGGACTGAGGTCACAGAGAGCCCTCCTGGCTCTGTGTGTCACTCTGGAAGGCTTTAAATGGTTTAATAACCTTTTATGCTACTGCATCTTAAATAAGAAGCAGAACCAGGACTATTTCACTGTTATTTTTATTATTTGTACCTTTATGCCCCTAGAAACTGATGGAAATGAATTATGTACAGGGCAAAGTTTAATTAAAAAAAACCTTCTGTATCAGTCTTTGTGAAAGCTGCATGAAAGCATTTCTGTCAGGACTAGGAGTTTGTGACTTGTTTAATTTTATAGTCCCTTATGCCAAGTTGTAATCATACTTTCATCCAGTATTTCATGTATTTTTGATTCTCCTGACTCAAAAAATAAAACCTTACCAAAAAATAAAAAGTTACATTTGTTACTCAAATTATTCCTTGTCACTAACCAGATATCATACATAATGTTTTCTTTCTTTAGAATGAAAAATTTAGAATTATGATATTTTTAAAGATCTGCTAACTAATTTTTGAGTAAATAATTTGATTTTGCAAAATTGCCATGGTTCTAGGGATGCTTCTTGTTGAACATAGAGCAGCCAGTGACTGCTCAGCAAGATTCAGCAGGACTGTTTAATGAGGGGTGAAGACAATACAAATGCAAATCCAGGGAACAGTTGCTTTTTCACAGTTGGTAGGCTGTGTTGCAGGTGCATTTTCTTAATGAAGGTTAATTTGTCTCATATTTTAACCTGACAATACTTGGCATTGTTAGTATATGGGCTTATTCAAAGAGGTAAAGAGGAGTTTTTCTTAGGTAAGATTGGGTATTCAATTTCAAGTGTACTGAATATTAGCTGGAGTTATTCAGAAAAGTCCTGTTAGATTTTTATGAGAGAAAGGGTCTTTTGATTATTTTGACAGATTGGCACAATGCTAAAATCAGCTCTTTTCCTTGGATATAAATCCTGAAAGGTTGAGATAAAATGGAATAGGTTGGTGTAGATCAAGATTTACTGAGGGAGAACCAGAGGCAGGTTGAGTACCACAGCAAGCAATAAAAAGGCCTTGGACACTTTCTGCCACATTAAACCCAGAGTAAGAGCCACTGGCCTGGCTTGGGTTGGTCAAAATCCCCTTAGGAATTTTACTGTGGAACTGTAAAAAAAAAGAGAAAAATTACCCTGAGCATAGGCAGAAGAAAAAGCTTTTCTGCAGTTGCTTATTAAGCATCATGTGTAAATTATCCATTGTTATCCTACTGTACCTCAAAGCCTTTTAATCTCTCCTGCCTCTTGTATCGACTTGTTTTCTCCAATATGAGCTCTCATGAATGCTGGATGCTGAAGGACTGCCTCAGAAATCAATTCCAGCTGCTGAAATATTACCTCTATGCCAGTGACTTCTGCTTCAGGGAATCCAGTTCAATATCCTATCTTACACCCATATGGATGACTCCTTCAGCTTTCTTATTTCTGCAACATGCAAAGGGATATTTCTACTATTGTAAAGTAAATAACAGCAGAAATCAATGTGTGAAAAGGGTCTGTGGTATCTCTGGAATGGTCAAAGGAATTTGGAGTTTTTCCCCTCTTGCTTGAGATGTGATCCCAGCGGGTAATAACTGAAAACACCATTTCCATGGTATTTATACAATAAACCAATGGCTTTAGTTTGGTCCTTTATAGATTCTCATGGAAGAAAAAGCAGCATCATCTGGCATCTGGGTTGAAAGTCTCAGGGAGATGTTGCATCCACTGGCATTTTCATCTTGTGCTCTGACACAGACACAGAACTGGTAAAAGGATTTCTGTATTAAAAAGATGCTTATCTCATTCAACAGCTGATTTCACTTTAGGAGCAGGTTTTAATAAGAAATTGCCTGTATAGTAGAATAAAGTCAGATTAGACTCATAGGGGACACTATTGAGGGGTAGTTTGCTACATGTTCCTCATGGTGAGGCGCAGCATTTCATCCTTTATAGCAGGTTAAAATTGTGGAATATTGAAAATTTTGGATGTTTGCCAAGGGTTGTACTTAATTCATGTGACAGATTTTTAAATTTTTTTTTTTTTTCACTTCTTAGAAACACTTTTGAAGATGATCTCTGTTATATCAAGAGTTTGCTTTGAGCAGTACCTTTGGCATTTATGCCTGCATCTACATTGTGTGTGCGTGTTTCATCAGTGGGAATTACACTCAGCCTTACTCGAGGAATCCTTTGGAGAAGACGATGTTTAAATGTTTAAATTAACAACCCAGGGTCTCAGTTATGCAGAAAGAACCAAGACAGTTCCTTGGCAGAGTCAGAACTTCTATGAAAATTGAGGATAAAGGGAGTTTTGATCAGTTGCAGGGATTAAGGCAAAGGAAACAGTTTAACAAGGTGAGATTTCAAAAATGTAGGTATTTCAGGGCCTCTGTTTTTAAAAGAAATTCTTGCTTCCAGAGCTAGAACTTCTCTCTCACCTCACAGACTCAGTTTCTGCAGCATCCTTACAGCCACACCAAATTGAAGATTTAAAATGCTTTGAGACAGTGCAGCACAAAGCTTTGCAACAGCAACTATTGATCAACCCAAATTTGACTTAAAAAAGCCACAATAAAGCAGAAGAGCCAGAGATCAGCAGTGTTTGCAGTGAGTTCAGAGCAGTGCCTGTGGCTCAGCTCTGCTGTACAAGGTGCCAGGGCAGAGCTCCAGGAGGGGACACAGGGACAGCCCAAGGGTGGCTCAGAGGGCACAGCACAGAAATGTGCTCACATGAGCAGTCAGCAGCTTTACAGGGGCTGTTCCCTCCCTCCTGAGTGCTGTGCTAGGTTAATTTATTTCTGTCTAGTCAGGGCAATGATAGACACAAATCTCACTTCTGACTAAAACCAAATAAAATCATTAGTCCCCTACAGCAGCTGGGGTGCTGACAATACCCTAAAGCAGCAAATCCATCAGGAGTGGAGCTCTGAAATCAGCTTAGGATGAGGTCCTGAGCAGAATGGGGCTGGACTTCCAAATCAAATATAAATACTCCTGGTTTTCAATAATTGTGTAACAAGTGGGGTGATTCTTTAGGTCCTGGCTTTGAGAAAAGACATTTGTTTCCTTTTTCCTTTACTTTGCAGGTGTAAAATTTCCATTTGATGTACCGTATCTATGTTCTTGAAAGGTATGCTCTTATTGCATCATATTTTATGGGCATAAATAATTGTTGTTGCTGCTCACAATGATTCATGTAACACATTATGCTACAAACTTGCTCTTTATTTTGATTAAATCCCTAATAAACTTGCTGGTGAGTAGTGATTACTTTTTTTAGTAGCAAATTCCAGAGCATATTTGAGGTGTGGTTAGTAGCATGCCTAGTCTGCCCTGCTGCTCATAATCTGGTTTGTTTATGTTAAATGCAGAGTCAGAGTTTCTCATTAAGCAAAGCTGTGTTTTTCTGAACGATGCCCTGTGTGGCTGCTTCCTGCACCTCTCTGTGGGGAGCTCAGGTGTGCCTTGGCCAGCAGTGAGGGTTTTATCTGTGATCAGACACCATCACAGCTGTCTGTTCTCCTGGCTCCATCCCTCACAGAAAGCTCCAGTGCTTTCATTGACCCTTTTTGGGGAATGATGGAATTTGAAATGTAAGGAATTCTTAGAATTTTAAACTTGTAAGTTAGAATTAAACACAGGGTTTGAGCTGAGATTTTGAAAAAAAGTTTCTAAATTTAAGTGATAGAAGTGAGAATATAAATTTATAGTTTAAAGTGGAAACACATTAAGAAGAAGAAAGTTTAGAGTTTTAGACTTTAAGATATAGAAAAAATAGAAGTAGTTATACAGGTAAACAAGAAGTTCAGAATACAATATTATAGGTTTATAGGTTTATATGTCATAATTTGATTCACTAAGAAAACTTAATGTAGCACAAGCCCATAAGACAAAATATTTAAAGATTAGGTCAAAAACATAAATATCCTTGTTAACAGTATTTTATTGCTCAATAAATCCTTTAAAAGCCTTGTAACTAAGGGTCTTATGACCTTCTAAACCATGCAGTGAAGATGTGAACTGAACTCACCCTTCCTATCTATATAGAAAATACAAAAAAAAAACCCCATCATCTAAAAACTCAGAGATCCCATTTCTAACTCACTCAAAATTCCTACAAAAATCCCCATAGGGGAAGGTGTGATAGCCCAGAATAATGAGCTTTGGAAGCTTTCATAAGCATAAGACCAGAGAGGAAATTGTGCACTTGCACATGAAAGTTACATTGAGAAAATAAGGTTGGATGGGGCTTGGAGCAACCTGGGCTAGTGGAAGGTGTCCCTGCCCATGGCAGGGGTGGAATGAGATGAGCTTTAAGGTTCTTTCCTCATGCAGGATTTTGTGACTTCTGGTGAAGCAGACTCTCATTTTCCTCCTGGCATGTCCAGCATGGCCACAGTGGGAGTTGAGGTTTGGTGGGAAACTCCTGAGCAGCTCTGTGTGAGCCTGGCACTGAAATGTGCCTCTGTTTGCCTGCTGAGCCTACAGAAACCTCAGGAGCATCTGCTTGCTGCTTTTCAGAGTGTGATGTGTGCATTTTCACACCTTGCAAAAGGACAGCTCCACCTCACTGAACGCAGGCTGTAAATCTGGATGCCAAAGACAAAATCTGCATGGATCCCCTCATCTCTGCTGCTCTGGCTGACAAAAAAGAAGGGTGGCTGCTGGGCAGTAAATCAGGAGGCAGCACAAAAGTTTAACCTGAAGGTGCTAAATCATTTAACTGCATCAGGCTTGTAGGATTGTCTTTGTTAATAACCACAGAGAGGATTATCTGCACTGGGGTGGGGCAGAACTCAAGGGAAGGTCAGCACCTGCTGAGCCTTGCCTGTGTAAATAATGGCCTCTGCTGATCCTGTGGGTTACTTCTGTCATTTCTGTGATTACACTTTTTCATCAGGATATTGGCAAAGAGTTGGGCAGAGCTGAACACCTTGAACAACAATGTGAGGGGGCAAAGAAGGGCTGGTTTCACTGCCTGGGGGTGGGGAGCAGGGTATTTTTGTTTAGATTTCCTGAATAGACAACTAAAATCACTGAGCTGTTTAAATGGATACTTACCCATACATCTGAGCCTTTGTGATGAAGCTTATTCTGGACATCCTTCTGGATGTCCTCTGATTTATACTTATTAAAATAGTTTATTAATTTATGAATAAATATTTTATTATCAAAATATTGTATTAATTTATATTTTAATTTATTTTATTTATATTAAAATTTTAATCTTCTCTAACTTTGGTTGCAGAAATGTTGAAATATGTTGTCATAAGCAGTGTCACAAGTCCCTGAGCTCTTGCTGTGTCTGCAAATGCACAGGTGCCTGTACATGCAACACACTGTTGAAGGTTGTAGGCCTGACTCTCAGTAGATTTTATTTAGAATTCTCCCTCTTTGCTGTAAAATGGAGCTGTAGGAGTTGTCCTTGCAACTGCATGGAAATCTTTGCTGCAGACTGCTCCCTGCTGAGCCCAGGCTGCAGAGTGAAAGCAAAGCAGGTGGTGAGCGTGCTGGACTGGGAGGATTTGGGCAGAAGATGGATTATGTATTTCATTGAAATTTTAAGCTCTTCCTCCCTTCTCTTCTTTCAGAAGCTGGAAAGATCAGATGGATCCTAAAACTAAAATCTTGAAGTGTACAGCTGAAAATCTCTGCTTCAGATCACCAGTGTGCTTTTTTGTGTTTTGCAAAGGACTTTGTTAAAACCAGAAATTCAGCTTTAGGAACACTGAGGAGGAAATGTGTGCTTTGTGAAACAAATGAGTGTGTACAGAGGTTTGTTTGTTAAAGACAGTGTTTTGGGATGCAATTAGACCACAGCAATTGAGGAGGAGTAACCCAAGTGTTTTCCAGAATCTGATAGAGATTGACCCATGCAGAATGAAAGAGCTCTTCTGCACGCTGGTACTCTGTGGCTGGAAGAAGCTGCACAGGTGAATGGTTTTCCAGCCCCTTCTGAGTTTCTGAGTTAATTTAGGCTCTGATTATCAAAGCAGCTCCCAGTGCTGACCTAACTCTGCTCCTGCTGACGTTGGGAGGGTTGGGCTGAGGCCAAAGCCAGGTGGATTTTGGAAACTCTGCTGGGCTCTGGGTGCCTCTACCCAGCCTGGGAAAGGCAAACTGTGCTCTGTGGGAGGCAGAAAACTTGGAATTTTTGGGGTAAAGTATTAGAGAACAGCATTGCTGAGCAGTGATGGTAGCCATCAGCAATTCATCCCAGCATAGGAAATATTCCTGTTTATTCCAGTGTTGGTGTGCTTTGGGGTTCCCAAGATAACTTTTGTGAGTTATTTTAATTTACTCTGGGAGCAGGGGAGTAAATATTATCAGGTCTTTTGATTTGTTTATTTGCTGAAAGAAAGGCAGACAGAAATTGTGGGAAAGCTGGGCTTCATCCCAGGTGCTGCCTCTTCCAAGCCCCAAAAAGATGTAAATAACCAGCCTGGGAGCATGGAATGAAACTCTGGACAGCAATAATGCAAAGTTGCAATGCAATTGCAGCAGGGCAGAGTCAGAGGATTTTTGAAGGAATTTTGAGTGAGTTAGAAATGGGATCTCTGAGTTTTTAGATGATGGGGTTTTTTTTTTGTATTTTCTATATAGATAGGAAGGGTGAGTTCAGTTCACATCTTCACTGCATGGTTTAGAAGGTCATAAGACCCTTAGTTACAAGGCTTTTAAAGGATTTATTGAGCAATAAAATACTGTTAACAAGGATATTTATGTTTTTGACCTAATCTTTAAATATTTTTTCTTATGAGCTTATGCAACATTAAGTTTTCTTAGTGAATCATATAACGATATATAAACCTGTAATATTGTATTCTGAACTCCTTGTTTGCCTGCACAGCAGTTCTGTGGGGTTTGTGGTGGGGAATCAGGCAGCCAGTGCCTTATGAGATTTCTTTGTTGTTGCAAAGGCAGAGAAAAACTGAACTGCTTCCCCTGGTGATCAGTGAGGGTGGGAGAAGCTGGAACTCTGCCTGGGAGGTGTAAGGATGGAGCAGAAGGGACATCCTCTGGGAGCTGTGGCTTGGGTCACATCCAAACTGCTCAGTGAGACAAACACAGTTTGTCAAAAGTATGGCTGGGGCTCTTGGGCACAAATCTTAACTTAATTTGGGGTTGGCAGCAGTGTCCCAGCAGGAGGGTTTCACTTGGGATCAGCAGGAAAGGCTCAGATTGCTTTGGGGGCATCTTGCTGCAGAGGAAGTCTAAAGTTGTGTCTGTCAACAAAGTTGCTGGAGAGAATCAGAGGAAGTGGAATTTTATATATTCAAAGCGGTGTGTAATTTTACATTTTTAAAACATTTATAATATTTATGTATTCAAAGCGGTTCAAGTCTTTCAGGCATTTCTGCTACCCATTTTTTTTAAAAGGAATTAATAATATTTCAAAATTAGAAATAATATCTCCTTGCAAGTGTACTTGTGTAGAAAGGGAATGTGAGAGCTAGAAGGAAAGCAAAATTACTTCAGGATCCCGTATCACATCTTCCCCTTCTGAGTCCCCTCTGTTTTTCCAGTTGTTTTGGGATGGGAGATGCCTCATTTCTACTGTGGAACGAGGGGGAAGAAATTACCACCTCCAAAATAATCAGTCAGTGCCTGGTCAGGATGACCCTGTCACTCGGTGCTGTCATTCCTGACAACCCAAGGCAGTGGGAGTGAGGCTGTCCCTGGCAGATGGGTTTGCCTGTGGCACCCAGCTGAATCCTGGCCTCCCCTGACCCTCCTTGCCCAGCAGCAGGGCAGGGATTTCTGCAGCCCTGGCAGCTGGAGGGTTCCTGGCCCTCCTTTGGCAGCTGAGTTGCCCCAGGGAGGTTTTAGGGGCTGCTCTGGGTGGGGTTGGCCCCAGAGCTTTGCTTCGTTTCTGGTTTAAACAGGCTTTGGTGCTGTAGCTGTGCTCTGTGCCTCGTGGCATCATTGCAATGAAAGATCTGTCAGCATTTTCAGGAGAAGGTGTTAATTTCAGGCACTTAAAACTCAGCAATAAAAGTTGCTTCAAGCAGGGATACAACACACAAGTGCTTAGTAGTGCTGTTAATATTTATGCCCAATCTTTCAGAGCAGCAGTTTAACAATTTAAAGGAGGTTTCAGCTGAACTCTCCTCTCTGAGTGCACCTCAGAAGGTGGATTTCCTTACTGCCCATATGGGCTCCAGGTTTGTTTCACACTGAGGATGACAATTTCCCTGCAGGGTACAGTCATTCCTGAGGCAGCTAAGAACCCAAAATTGTGGGTGCCAGCAGCAGTAACCAAAAATTTGGTGTTTAAACTCCTCACAGCTTCCAGCACCACAGGATCTCCCCTTGTGGCTGGTGAGGATCCTTTGGGGAAAAAACCAAAGCCAACACATGCTGCATGGAATAAATCCCCTGCTATTCTTTTTTTAACTCCAGTGAGAGTTTGGCTGAGACTTCCAACACATTTGCTTTCTTTGGGAGTTTGCCAAAGGTTTCTGTACTTATTCTTTAGTTTGCATCACATTCTCCAAGTTGTAATGCTGATTGGGTGTCTTTTCATGTCAAAACTGTATTATTTTATACTTTAAAAAAAGAAAATCTATTTTTTTTTTTTAGTCTCTTGCCATTTTGAAGCAAATGGCAGCAGTCAATCTCTGAGAGTGAGTTTGCAGGGCAGAACCTCAGCTGTTCTCCAGCACAGCTATCAGGGTTTAGCAAGGAGCTCTGTGGGAGCTCCTTCTCCATCCAAGACTCTTCCAAGCATAAGAGATCTTTCCAACTTGACCATTATTTCAAATTAACAGCAGCAGCTCCTGAATTTCAAACACAGTAAGATTTGGGTGAGGTGATGCTCAGTTACTTCTCCCAGGAGCACTGTGGTCAAAGCTGAGACTGTGGTGCAGAGAAAGAGCCCATAAATGGTGTTCCTGACCCATTCCCAGCCAGAATTCCAGAACCAAGGGTGCTCTGGAAGATTTCCCTTGGAGCTGCCTGGGCACTAACACTGGGTAAGAGCCCTCTGAACCATCTAGGGGTACCTGGGCTCTGATTTTCCATCACAGCTTCCAGCTTTGCAGATGGATAACCTCAGAACCATGCAGGAATGTGGAATTTGTACTCCCATGTCTTGTGTTAGAGAAGCCCTGTGGGTGTGTTCTGGTTGTGGTGGCATCACCTGTACAAAGACTTGTGGGGTGTTTGGGATTTTGGAGCTTGCTATTACAGCTACATGGCCCCTATCAAAATTGGGGCTGGAAAAACATCCTGCAAGCCTGTCTCTTTCAATATTTTCCTCAGCTGCTTGGCACACTCCTTTCTCTTTACCCTTTCCATGCAGTAAATTTTGCTCTTGCTGACAGCCCTGGTAATTGCCTTATGTAGAATGAAAGTCCTCCATTCTCTTTGTTTTTATAGTATGTAGCCTTCCCCAGTGAAGTTTAAAAGGACAGAAAAATTCATGGTGTTTGCAGTAAGAGCATGTTTTATGCTTCCCTGCTGCTGCAGCAGAGACAATGCTGCCCTGAGATGGAGATGTCAGGGGCACAGGCCTGTATCTAAGGCAGTAAATGTTTCTTTTATTTCTTATTCCCCTTTATTCTGGTTGCTATTAATTTTAAACTTTTCTTGGCATTTGCAGCAATAAAAAGGATAAAATCTTGAGGCTTTGTTCTTCTGCTCCTGAACCAAGACTTAAAAGAGACCAAAATAGGGCTTGGGCTTATTCTGCTTTCAGAGACAGCTGGGAACTCTTACAAATACACGTGAGCATTGGAACACCACTGCCTTGGGGCTGAAGGAACATTATCTGCTCCTGATGAGCTCCATGCAGAACATGTGCAGTGGGGATGAATGGAGACAAATGTCTAAAATCACCACAGAAAAAATTAAAATCCATCTTCCAAGCCCTCGTGGCTGTGGCCAAGTGTGGTGCTAAGGCTGCTTTGTGGGTTTGAGCTGCACCCTGTGAAGGATGTGCCTTTGGCTCAGCCCCCAGTGCTCAGGATGTGCCTCCAGAGTGTGACCAGAGGGCTCTGCTGTGCCTCGTGCTGCCCAGGCCATTCTCCCTCTCACACCTCCCTGTGTTCCAGGAGATGGGGGGCACGAGGTTCAACTCCTGTGATGATTCACTTAAAACTTGTCCTGGCTTTGGCAGATCAGCCCCAGAGGAAACAGTGACAGGTTTGCTGCTCTTGTGCCTATCAGGATTGCAAAGGCTTTGCAAGCTGAGCTCAGATGAAGGGATATGTGGTGCTTGGCAGTGGTGTGTAGGGCTGGAAGATAAACTCAGCTGTAGGAAAGTGCCAGACGAATTTCCACAGCCTTTGATTTAATCTCTGGGGTATTGACAGGAGGGTTTAGCTGTATTATTTGGGTCCTAGGCTGAACAGGTATTGTCATGTTAATGGAGGCATCCCCAGCAAGTTCTGCCCTGGCTCACAGCCTGAACAGCCAGCAAATAACAGCTCCTTGCTTGACCCAGACTGCTGATGGAACTGGGCTTGCTGGAACAGGAGAGGCTGTGTTCAGTCTTAGTGGGGATGTGAGAGGCTGTGAGAAGCCTGCAGTGCCCAGGGCTTGCCACAGGAGCCCATCTGAGCTGCAGGGGAGGCACAGTGACAAATGCTGACACTGCCCTCAGATGCTGTGACCAGTTTTGTGTTGTTAATCCCACACCATTGTATGAAGTTCAGCCCTGTAAATAATTATTTGTTATATAATTATGTGGCGTTGACAAATGTGAGCAACTTGGGCTGGTGGAAGGTTCTCTGCCCATGGTGAGATGATCTTTAAGGTCCATTCCAGCCCAAACCATTTGGTGATTCTGTGATTTTACTGTCAAAGTTTTCAGCAGACCTTTAGCCAAGATGCTGCTACATTATGTCATGGGAAGGAAGATTCCTTCCGAGCATTCCTCTCTCTGAAGTGAGATTTCCCTTCAGTTCTGTATAAATAACCATGGAAATGCTCATCCTTTTTTCTGATATTACAACAAAGGGAATTTATATGTGAAATAAATCTTTGTAAATCTTTGCAAGGGTGCCTAAATTATTTATGGGGGTTTTAGTTTGGTTTGCATGCCATATTGCTCTCTTGTGTTAAACACTTTATTCACCACCCAGCTTTTCACATTAATCACTGCAGGATGTGCTCAGCTATCCCTGCTCAAGAGCCATCTATTACATTCCAGTGGCCACAGCCAAATGGTCTAATTTTTCTGTTAGTTGTTCTATCCAATGGGTCATAAACTCATGGCTATTATTACAGTAGCAGAGATGTTCTGTTATTTCACATTGATGCATTTGTTATTCTCATGATTTTGTAATTTTCTTTTCTCCTTTTGTGGAAGAAATCATGACTGAAATGGAGGCTTGTTCACAGAGCTGTGTTCAGCAGGTCCTGTCCTGAATTTCTTTGTCTCTTTATGTGTAAATAGGCCCCTGGTATTTTAGCTTGGACTGTTTTCCAAACCAGGTGATGACTGCTTTTTTGGGAACGTGTCCAAAACCTTACAGACATTGCAAGCCTTTCTCATTTTGACTGGAAAAAAAAATAACCTTGACAGACTCACATCTTTTATGGTGTTGTTGGCACAGAATGGGAGACTGATGCAGGTGACCTCAGCTGGCTGGGATGAGCTGCATTAGAATTGGCCTCAGTCCCTAAATGTGACTTCTGTCACTGTGTCATTGAAATGTTCAGTGTCTGTGCAGCTCTCTGAGTCTGTTTTACTCTCTGTAAATGCCTTTTCTAACATCTAGGTAAGTCCTTCTGTGGGTCCCTCAGTGCTGTGCCACCTCCCCTTGCTTCATTACAAAAAATAAATGGTGCATTAATTTGTATGTGCACACACAGCAGGGCTTTACTGTGCTTGTGGATGTGAATGAGAGCTCCTAGAGAGGATGAGCAGGATGAAGGTGTGCAATGGATGAAGCTGTGGAGTTGTGCTTGTGGATGTGAATGGGAGCTCCTAGAGAGGATGAGCAGGAGGAAGATGTGAAATGGATGAAGCTGTGGAGTTGTACTTGCCTCACGTACAGCTGACAATGTCTTTGAGGCTGTTTTGATAATTCCTTGGGAGATGGAATTCCTGATTTTTGTGAAGCTGAGCTTTGGGACCTTGAGGGAAGTGCATAATTGTCCTGGTGCTTCTCCTCCCTGGTGCTTGTCTATTGTATTTGCAGGATGCCCCGATGAAGGCAGGAATGATGAATCTGACTCCATGTTCTCAGAAGGTTAATTTATTATTTTACGATATTATGTTATATTAAAGAATACTATACTATACTAAAGAATACAGAAAGGATACAGACAGAAGGGTTAAAAGATAATAATGAAAGATAATAATGAAAACTCCTGACTCGTTCCAGAGTCCCGACACAGCTTGGCCCTGATTGGCCAAAGAGTGAAAACAACTCACAGCAGAATCCAATGGAACAATCACCTGTGGGTAAACAATCTCCAAACACATTCCACATGAGCACAACACAGGAGAAGCAAATGAGATAACATTGTTTTCCTTTTCTCTGAGGCTTCTCAGCTTCCCAGGAGAAAAACCCTGGGTGAAGGGATTTTTCCAGAGAATGTGAATGCCACACTTCTCCTCCCTGGTGCTTCTCCTCCCCTGCCATGTGCAGCTCAGATCTGATGCAGCAAAGCTCATGTCAGGTCCCCTCTCAGCAGTGCAGGGTCTGATCACCACAAACACAGGGTTTGAGCACCACAGCTTTGGTGGGAACAGCCAAAATGGTGCATTAAAAATACATGAGTACAGATGGCTGCAGAGTAAGAAAGTCACAGCTGTTTGCTCTCTTATGGTTCTCAGGAAACTGTTCTTAGCTAAGGTGCCTGAACCACCTAAAAACAAGGGAGGGGGAAACCTCCTGCCTTTAGGAGCCTTGTTCTGCTGTAATTCATGGGGGTGTTGCTCCAATCCGCAAAGCACAGCCATGTGTTCATATCCCAAAGGGGCATCATTATTTCATGATAACAGCTCTCCCAGAGTGGCCTTACTGGTATTTTAAAAAGCAATTATGGTGGAGAAAACCTATATTTTTAGTGCTGACAGTTTTAAGAATATCGAACAGTAGTTGCAGCTGAGATAGTGATTCACAGAGATTAATGCAGCTCTTCAGACTTCCCAAGCCAGAGGAGCCAGGGGGGATGAGAGAATTCTTTACTTAAACAGCTGTAAAAGTACAGAACTTTAAGCACCCTCATGCAAACACCAGCAGTTGTCAAGTCCAAGGAGAAATTATTCATATTTTTCTTTTAATAGGCCAACCTGTGGAGCTCTTTGATCCAAATCTCTGCACTGGTGCTGGCTCAGGTTTCTCCAGGTGCTCTGGGAGGGCAGTGAGCAGAGTGTGAGTGGCATTTGCTTTGTGAGGGAGGGCTGGTGCTGAAAGCCTGCATGTTGTGGGAGGTGAGCTTGCCACCTTCTGAACAGCCCACAAATAATTGCAGCACTGGAGTTTGGCTTTGTTCATCCCCTTGTGCAGATACCCATCCTCAGGTGATCACAATGCCTCACACAGACCTGCTTCAGCTCTTGTTGTGATGCTACAGGAGAGTTTTACTCTGACAGGCTTTCAAAAGCAGATTTCAGAGCTCAGAATTCATTATTTTCTAAAGGTTCCAGTGAAAGAATGTTTCTGCACATTTCCTGAGGTTGCTCTGTGTTAATTCTTCAGTGATGCACCTTTCTCCAGGGCCAACAGTGCCCACAGGAACTGTGTGAGTGAGTGGGATTCCCTTTCCCTGGGCACTCCCCACATTTCCTCTCTCCCTAAGAAGCTGGGGTATAAAAGCACACGGTGATTTTGGCTGGCTGGAATCTCCCTAAAGGAGTCCTGAAGCCTGGATGTCTTTCACCACTAAATTTCCCTTCTGTTCTGGGGGAGGTGGAACACATGGTGGTGCAGCAATTGTTTTTGTTTGTTTTTAATAACAAGCTTTAAGGCAATAACAGGCAGGCAGTGTCAGCCTGATGTATTCTGCTTTGATTTCAGGCATTACACAAGGGACCAGACTATTTTCACATCTCCCCCTAGAGCTCTTTAGCAACAACAGCAGCAATAATAACATCCAGGTTATTAAAAAAAAAGAAAAGAAAGGAGAAAGCATCAGCCAGTTCCCTTAAGGAGCAGCACGAAGCCAAGGTGAAGGTGCACAGGACTGGGCATCTTTGCTCCCAGGGTAAGAACAGTGCACATAAATAACAATTTACAGCAGCATTGTACTTTGAGCATTTCTGGTGTCCAGGAAAAATAGCCTTCCTTTCAGTGAAGGACAAATGAGTTTTTTCACAAAAAATGTTGCCTTTTCAACCTTTGCCTGTGTAGGAAAATGAAATAATTTCCTTAAATCTCTTTAGAACAAGCATTGAGAGAAGTTATGGGATTGCAGTGAGTCAGGCTGATGCCCAGGGTGCTGCCTGGGAAAGAGCAGTGAGTTATGCCATGGGGGCTTTGCCTCACCTGCAGGGAGGGACTTGGGGCCTGCAGAAAGGGAATGGCAGTGGAGGGAAGAGCTGATGCCTTTTCAATGGTGGCAGGGTCAGTGGGCTGGCAGGAGGAGTGATGAAGTGCCCCCCAAACGTGCTGTGTGTACCACTGAGGCTGTGCCAGGTCTGTGTTCCAGGAGCACAGTGTCTGTCCCAGGAAATGGCACAGCCTCACCTTTGCACTGGGTGAGCCTCAGACTTGACGTCCTCAACAGCTTCAGTTAAGCCTTTCCTTTCTCTTTTTTTTTTAATCTAAAATGATTAAAAAGAGAAGCTCTAGGCTCTTTTGTGCCAGAACTCTCAAGAGGATGCAATTCTGGATTTCCTGTGTGGTTATCAGGTGTGTTTGATGCCAAAAAGAGGAGGTTATGAGAGGAGTTGAGGAGAGGGGGGGTAGTGCTGGAGGGGAGAATTGTGCAAATGTTTGGTATGAACGTTTCATCAGAGCAGGAACAGCAGAAATGAAACTTCTTTATGGGGTTGGAGGAGGTTGGTAGCACTGCAGAAATGTTCAGAGCCTGTGACCTTATTTTTTCCATTGAGAACCATGTGGGGATAAACAGAATCCCAGAGCCAGGTGGGAAAACAATACCCTGGATGGAGCCAGGTGCAGAGCCTTTGTGTTCTAGGTTGTGGCAGACATGGAAGAGTCTTCTAAGTTTTGAGCCATCATCTGCACCCCTGTTGCTGTTATGGGCAGAAGATTTCTTTTGCATCAGTAATTGTCAGGATTAATTACATTAATTACCAAGTTTTTGCATTGATTTGGCTGGGCTGACTGTCCTGAAAATCTTTGAGGCAATAGTTGTTGAAGAGTTAAAGAAATCTTGTTTTGCAGAGGAGGGGGGTTATGGCTGCCCTGTCAGCTGAGAGTTATGCTAATGGAGAGGGCCCAAGAACAAATGTGAAATGTGCACATTAGTGAGCACACTCCTTGTTAATTAGTGCTTTAACATGTGCACTGTGCTGTGATTCAAAGGCCCTGGAACATCTCTCTGACTGCATTTCCACTGCAGGGCATTTTGCCTTCTATGAAAATGTCTCAGGAATGCAGGTTCACCTAAAATAGCCAATTTTTCAGATTGAGAGAAGCAAACAAAGAAAGAATTCTCTTTGTTTCTTTCTTGGTTTAACCTTCTCCTTGTTCTTCAAAACAAGGCATTAATCAATGACAATAGAAACTGCTACTCTTAGGGCTGTCAATGTTTATAGCTTTGGGTTTAATAGCAAGGACATAAATATATACCTTTCATTACATTTTTGCTGTTATTTGCTCATCATCCACAGTGTCTGATATTATCATAACTCTTTGGTTGAAGCTATTAAAGTTATGGTTTGTAGCTCACACTGGCACGAAGCAGACAGAGAGCCATAAAAGAAAAAAAAACCCTCACAGGCTGAGATCAGCTATTAGGAAGAACTGGTCATTTTCTCCCTGGTCACATAACAGCAGTCCCATAATCTTTCCTTCCCTTCTTTTCCCTTCCTTTCCCTTCCTTGTTTGGGATGGACCAACACTACAGAGCAGAGGAATTCTGTTCCTGTGCTGAGCAAAAGCAGCACCTTGAGTAGGAATTAGAGCAGAGAGGACTCGAGGCTGTGCTTGCAGCTGGCCCTGGTGGTGCCCAGCCCAGCTCTGACTGTAAAGATCCCCTGGGTCACATATTTAGGAGGGAAATGGAGTTTTTCTTCAATGGAAAATCTTTGCAGAGAAGCTTTTTCCTTCTCTGTGTTTGGATTTGCCTGGCAAATTCCCCCAGTGGGGCCCTACCCATGAGCTTCTCCTCTGCACTGACTCTTTGCTGTCAATACTTTGGCCTCTTTCCAGGTGGGTGGGTAGGAAGACAATGAGCTGATGGAACCAACTCATCCATTAAAGATGGCCAATAAGCAAACAAAGCCTTGGTTGAGACTTGTCAGGGTAGGAATGATTGAGGTGGTGACTTCATGGATATAAATCATTCATCTTCTGGTAGAGGATGTCTGGCTTCCTTCAGTTTGAGATAACCAGCAAGATTCTAGATCAAATTCTGATCAGGTTTGAGGTGTGCTGGTTCTTGTAGTGTTGCCAGGTTCTGATAGGCATGGTGGGAAGGATCCTCCTTCACAGAGGCACAATCAAAACCCCACTGCCTTTGGTGAGTTTTGAACCAACTCCTGAGGACTCCCAAGCATTTCATACTCTGTGTTTAAATTTCTGTTTACACCCTGTATTTCAGAATATAAATTTACAAAGAGTACCAATGCTCTTTCATATCTCCCCCTTCAGAGCCAGTCAGCTGTTGGCAGACACTTACTTTTGCTGGGTTTTCCCAGCTTTCTGCAAAAAATCCAGGCTAATCCTTAAATAGCATAATTCTGTGTCAGAGAATTTTAGGACTTATTTCAGCCTCTAATATTTCATGTGACTACCAAATGAAATAAAACATCTTTAAAAAAAAAGTCTTTATACAAATCTAATTGTATTACTCTCCAAAGCAGAGCAGCACATTTAGCAGCTTCAGAACAAGTTTGATTTCTATTTCCAGTAAGGTGTTATTCTTTGTAAGCTGCTAAATGCCTGCAGTAACCCACAGAGAGGAACCAGGAGTGGCTGCATTTCCCATCTCCCTTTCTGTGTGCATTTGCTGCTTCCTCACCTGAACCAGCCCCTCAAGGCTCTCTCTGACTGCGGGGTCCTTTTGTATTTGCCCTGTTTCCATCACACTCTGGGGTGATGGCTCAGCCCTGGGGCAAACCCCAAATCCATGGGATCCAGACTTTCCTGTCTAACCATGCTGCTCAGGAGATGCTTCTGGAACCATCTACAAAGCAGTGCTGTAGGTTAGCCCTCATTAATTCTGGCAAATAATAGTTTGGTGGTAAGTGGAGGTGTGTGAGAGTGAGGGCTTTGTGTCAGTGTCTAAAGCAGCATTTTTGGCCACGTGTGTGCAGGGAGGAGCAAACGGTGCCCAGAGGTGCCGTGGTGGCTGGTGACAACTGCAGATGCTCTGTTCAGAGCTGGTGTTTTCTCAGCTGCTCACCTCCTGGCCTGCCTGAATTCCTCTGCACAGCTCAGCACAGTCTGCCACTCCTGAGGGTTTGTCCTTCTGGGTGAGATCTCCCACAGGACAAACGCCAGGCTGGCCCAGGACAAGGAATGTTCACACAGAGAAACCCAGAGCCTGTGAGAGCCTTGCAGTTATTGCTTCTTGCTGCACTCTCTTCTCACTGTGGGTGCTCCTTTCTAACCCCCTCTTGCCCTACACTCACTGGGCATTAATTGATTTGGAAAGTCCTTCCACCTCTGTAGAGAGGGACAAGGTGCCTCTCCCTGAACAGAGCATTCCCTTTGACTTGCCTCAACCATTTATGTCTGAAGGCCTCAGGAACACGAGCTGTACCTGGTGTCTGTCTCCAGAGAGAACTGACTTAGCTTACACAGAAAAGTGCTGCCTGTGGTTGTGAATGCTGTTGGAGTGAAAATTCATAATTTGATCCAAATGGATTTAAAAAAAAATATTTTAGTACTTTTTCAGATGAGTGGTATGCTTGGTCTCTGAGCTTGTAACTCCATGTTCCTGTTTTTTGTTTTTTTTTTTTTTTTAACAAATGGTTATTGTCACCCAAACTGATCAGACATGAAAGTGAGAGAGGGGGAGAGATGTCTCAGGAGCTGCTGGCAGAGGTTCAGGGGAACATTCTGAGTTCCTTGCTGGGGTCTATTGCTGCTCTTTGTGGGGTGGCACATGGGCAGCCTCAGCCAGCAGCAGGTCCCCTCCTCCCCCTCTGGAGAAGATGAAAACCTGAGCTGCATTGTTACGGCACCCTTGCTGCCTCAGATGTTGGTGATGACTTGAGGTTTAGGGCTGTGCTGGGAATACACAATCTCTTTGGCAGGCACTTGTTATTTAGCAGAATTACTGCATTTTGGGCTCCTGTGCCCCTGCTGATGGCACTAATCTCTATGTCAGGAGACAAAGTGCCAGCTGTGCCTGGCCCTATTTGTACTACTTTAGCCACATGGATGTTCACCCATTTAATCTGGAAATATTTCTCCACGCTCATCAACAGCCACATGCAGGCAAATGAAATTGCCACATTTATTCTGACTTAGTTTTGAAAACGACAGATGCTGCATTACTGTAAAACAGGGTGAGAGGGTTTGCTAGCTTTGGTTTTGTTCCTTCTTTGGGAGTGTTTGATATATGAGCAATTAATGCTGATGAGTGAAGCTACTTTTCTTCAAGGCTGGCTCCTTCTCTCAGAGCATCAAGCAAAGCTTCCAGTGCAGGACTGGTGTCATTTATGCTCAGATAAAGGACTTAGAAACTGCCCTGGGACTCGGGAAGGAGAAGAGCTGGCACATATGTGACTTCCAAACACAGGCAGATGTGTTGTGTGGTAGTTACTACTTTTTATTAATAATGTGACTTTTCCCCAGCCTGAATAATTCAAAGGATGCTGTTGTGCATGTGCCTGAAGGAGCAAAACCTTCTCCATCCTCTGGGTGTGGGGTGTGTGCTGCTCCCAGTGCAGGGATTTTAAGGGGGCAAATACAAAACCAGCTGCCAAATCTGGTGCATCAAGAGTGAGCCTGGTAGAGCTGCTTCTCTTCTCACACCTGACCACTTTTAGGGCTGTGCTACAGCCTAAAATGGCTGCAGGGTGAGGTTAGAGCCTTGGTCCCATTCCTGACCTCGTGGACCAGCTGTGCTTGGGTCACCAGAGGGGACAGGGACTGTCACTGCTCCTGAGCAGCCCTGGGACCCAAAGGACTCTGTTCATGCAGGCACTGCCCTGTCCCACGTGCCAAGGGCCACTCAGGTCACCTGGCTAAAACCTGAGCCTCTGTCAGCATTTAGGAAATCTGGCATTGGGGGTCCTAAATGCAAAGCCCTGCAAGAGCAGGATGGGAAGGACATGCTGTAGTGTCTGTCAGAAAGTGTTTGTGGAGGAGAGAGAGCCTGTGCTGAAACTGTTAAACCCCTTTTAGTGTCTGGCTCATTGTGCCTTTGGGATTTGCCTTGAAGTTGCATCCTGTAGCACCTTATTTGTTTATATTGTGTTTAACAATCCTTCCTAATGCCATGTTTGAGTGGTGAATGGGGCCAGAGGATCTCCAGAGGTCCCTCCCAGCCTCAATTTCTCTCTAATGCAGATGTGCAGCGATGCCTATGAAGACTCCTGGAAAGAAAAAATGAATCAGAACCTCTCAGCCTCATTGGAAAACACTGACACAGGAGAAAGCTCTGGAGCTGCAGGTATAGAAAGGGTCAGTCTTTCCTCACTAGAGACAGTTTTTCATGACTTTGGAAAGGAAACACTGAGAAAGGCTCATCAGTTCATTACCAAGCAATCATGCAGTGTTTGAGCTCAGTTTGTGAGTTCAAATACAGCAGAGCAGACAGGTGTTTCTGAAAATA
This sequence comes from Hypocryptadius cinnamomeus, assembly GCA_013400635.1. NCBI lineage: Eukaryota > Metazoa > Chordata > Aves > Passeriformes > Zosteropidae > Hypocryptadius > Hypocryptadius cinnamomeus. Next base: position 113,643 of record VYZP01056760.1, on the reverse strand, counting down.
GCTTTGTAAGTTTGCTTTTGTGTTTTGTTACATTTTGCATCTGTGTTTGCTGGATTTTATGGTGTAAGCAAGCCATGTTTCTTGAGGAAATTATTTGGATGTGACCTTACTGCTTTTATTTGGGCTGATCCCTCAAGCCCTAAGGAATATAAATTTTGGGTTCTTACGCTGAACTGGAGCAAAGCAGCAGTTTGATAAACCTTGGGTGCCTTCAATTTGCAGCCTTTTGATTTACTTTTATTAAACAATTATAGCTGGATTTGCCTTTTGGGGAGCCTTTGTTTATGGCATTCAAAGCTAACAAAGCCCAGCTAAGCCTGAGGATGGATTATGGAAAATCAAAGCTAGCTCTCCTAATCGGGACAATGGAGCCTCGCCACGACACCTGGGAGGCCCCCACTCCAATATGATAAAGTATTTTCTTTGAGGGAAGGTCACCAGAAGTTCACTTTTACAGAGAAGTTCTTATTCTCAGCTAATGGGGCTCCCTGTAGCATGGTCCTGCAGTTGCTTCACATAAAAAGGATGGATTGTCAAAGAAATTACCTTTAAAGCTCCTCCCTGGCAAACTGATTAGGAAAGACAGCCCAAGTGTTGTGTCCTGGCCAGAGGAGCAGTCCCTGAGCCAGCCACACAAGCTGTGGTGCCTCTTTGCACTTGTGCAGTTTGGGATTTGTCAGCAGTTTGAGCCCAGCCCTTGTTGCTGGGCAAGTGCCATTCTTTGGGCTTTGCTTTAGAATAGCATCTCCTGCCTGGCTTCCAGAGCAAGCCATTGAATCTTTTCACACTGTGGAAATGAAGACATTTTCAGTCCTTTGGGGATATTATGTGCTTCTCATATTGTGAGTGAGATGGACTAAGTCCTTTTTTGGTCCTGAAGAACTAAACACAAAATCAAAACACATAAGCAGAGCCAGACTTGGCGCTTGTTCTGTGTGTTACAAATGTAATTTCCTGCACATGTAATTGATCCCCAGTCATAGCTGGGCCCACACCCAACTCTGGGAGACTGTGGGGATTATTCTTTCTGATCCTGTTCTGGCTTAGCTGGCTCAGTTTTCCCAGAAGGGGGAGAGAGATGCAAGTAGGGTGCGAGAAGTGTGACCTAAAGCCAACATCATCTGCTGGCAGAAAGGAATGGGCTGCTTGGGCTTGTTTTAACTTGATGGTTCTTAGAGGTGATTGAAGAAGATTTTGGAAAAATGTAGTTATCTTTTAAAAATTACTTTGATTTTGCATAGAAGGGAGTAATAATATCAGCCCAGATGTTTATTTGGGCACTGGCTCCACTGATTTGGCTCCATTGATTTCTTTTTTATGCTATTGGCATTACACTTTTGTAAATTAAAACCCTAATTGGAGCATTGTTGCCAAGTCATTATTAATTGATTTGATTAAATCTCCTGTAAGAAACATTCTGTGTCAGAAGATGACAGTTGTTCAAAGGAAACTGGTAGAACCTTGTTCTCATTTTGATCACTAAAAGGCATTGCAGTTATGCACTTAGATCCACAATGCTGAGGTACAAATTTAGGTAAAAGAAATCAGGTAAACTTTTAATTCCCAGCATTCAAAACTGGCAGATTGACTCCAGCAGAATAGACATATGGCTTTTAAATTAATTTTGGGTTCTGTTCTCTACCTGGATCTCAGAGTAGGCAATTGTATTTGTTATGCTGTAGGAATGAGGATGTTTATAGTGTTTTGGGGTATTTTAGGATTCCAGCAAGAAGCTTTAGACCCAAGAACACTGAGCAGTGCTGACTGAATCCACTTCATGGCCAGTCCTGCAGCAGCTGCACAATTCATTTTGCAGCATGAGCTCGGGCACAGGTCCCCTGGAGCTTCTGCAGGAGGGCACAGGTTGGGGTGGCAGTGTTTTAGCAGGGCTGCAGGAGGGGTTTTTTTCAAGCAGTGGCAATCAGAAGGTCTGTGGGAGGTGTGGTGAGCAGCAGGAAATGCAGTTGTGCTGTGATGGCCTGTCCCTTCAGATACTTCAGTGGTACAGTGCAGGGTAATTAACTGTGTAAGTTAATAGAGTGTTTTAAATCCTCTGGGACTGCTTGGAGTGCTTCAGCTCACATAAGTGGGTTTTGTGGCAGGCCTGTGCATCGAAGCCCTCGTGCTCCAGCGTGAAATCAGCCCAGCTACCCTTTCTTTGTGACCCCCTCTATTTTATAATGTTAAATACATACCACTGTCTCCACCACCCTCAGCTTCTCCAGTGGCCAATCCTGTGTTTCTGCAGAGATGATCTGATGGTGAGATCTCCCCACAGAAACCCGAGTCTGGTGCTGCTTTGTGCCATTGCAGACCCCTGGGGAAAAGGGTGGTTCATTCTGCACTTTGCATTCAAACAGAGAACACATCTCCACACAAACCCTGCGTGGCTGAGGTGCTGCACTCCTGCAGAAACCTCCCCTCTCCCAGCTCAGCTCTGGCTGGGAGCTCACAGAGCTGTTCTGATAAAACCCCAAGCAGAATCTTTGCTGTTTTGTCACATCAAGCAATTTACATCCAATAATACCAAGGGCCTTGGGATAGGGGTACTGCTGTGTCAGTCTCTGTCTCACTTTTGGTTTTTGAGTTTTCTAATTAGTTTATGTTCCAATAAATCCTTAATACAAAAACTGCTTTAAAACAATTGAAAATAAAACAAAGAGAGGAATTTAAATTGCTTATGGCTTGCTTTGTATGGCTTCCAGGCATTTGAGCAATTTTGCTAACAAGTATCCGGTAACCTATTTCCAAAGGCCACTAGCAGATAATTATATTTGGTTAATTTACATACTTTCAGTTTATAATCCTAATTAGTTCTCCAACCAGTAGTCCCTAGGCAATATGTAGTCTTACCTCATTTTATTTGCCATCCCTACTGTGCAAGTTCTCTTAATTTACAAAAAAATCCTGTTAGGTTTGGTTCAGGGCTTTCCCATTTCAGTGCACATCTAACCCGGGCGATTCCATGCCGCTTTAAACCCTATTTGCAAATAAGTATTTTACATTTTTATAGATTTTTACATCTGGGAGACGCTGTGCAGTTGAGGGAGGCTGACCCCTGTTTGACACAGAGCCTGTTTGCAGTGCAGAGAACCAGCCAAATTCTGCACCAACCTGTATCCAGGATGTCCCCTTGTCACCTCTGGTGGGATGGGGGCTGAGGTGTTGCCATGGCAGGAGCAGGGACAGCGTGTGCAGCAGCAGGAATGTGCAAGGGCTGTGGGAGAATCTCTAGGAGCTGCACACACACATTCTGGTTAAATCTCAGCTTGGCAATTCCTTGCTCCTTCTTGGTGTATTTAGGATCTCTCCCTGCACACTTCTTATTCTGGGATAATTTTGCACTCGAGGCTTGAGGTGATGCTCAGTGAAGTGGCTGAGGAGGAAGCTGGATATGAAGTTTTATGCTTCCAGTTTTAAATGAACTTCAAAAACCACTTGGAATGAGCATCCCCAGTGGAAGCAGCACATCTCCCAGTGCTGATCCCTGCAGGACTCTGGAGCTGAAGTTGTGCCCAGGCAGGACCAACCCACCACGCTGTCCCACAGGAGGGTGGCTGTGGTGGAGGGTGTTGGGTTTTGGGTACAACCTGTGGCAACCCAGGGACAAAACCTCTGCTGCTGCCTGGAGATTTCTTGTATGAGAGGTCCTTTAGATAATAGCACAATTTCCAGTGTTATCTTTTAAGTACTTTTATGCACTACAATGTCATTTTTAGAAAAACTGTTGGGTGAAACATTTCCTCTTAGCTATCCAAGGCTGCTTTTAGTTGGATTCATTGCTCTGTAATGTCAGGTTTGGATTAACGTTATGGTAATTTCCAGTGTTTCCTTGCAAGGAATAAAAGAGCCCAAATCTCCCTTTTCAACACCTCATTAAGTACTTTGATAGGGCAATGAGAAGTGGGATGACAACTGCAAAAGGAATAGGAAAATCTGCAGTTTGCAAAGCTTTTGTGCAGATTTCCAGGATAAGGGATGGATTCTGTGAACTGATGCTAATTAACAAATCCTAGTGCTAAAGGAGAGAGATGATTTTTAACTGTCCAAAATAACAAGTGTTTAGCAGGGAAAAACTCAAAGGTGTGAGAGTAATTCTTGGCCAATAATTTTATTTCAACATCTTAACAAATGTAAATTTTATTCTGTGGATGCTTTGTTGTAACTCCTGCATATCTGAATCCCCAAACATATTCCTGCTGCTATCCAATGCACAAAATGCTCAGCATGGATGTCCCTGGTGCCCAAAGGAACCACAGCATGTGAGGTTATTCCAAAGGAGTCTGTTTTTATGAGGAGCAGCTTGATAATAATTATTCCTCATTAGAGCATTTCCAATCTTACTGTAATATTCCCAGGCAGACTAAAGGTGGCTTAGCTGTCTTTCCATGCCTGGTTTAAGGATTGTTATTCCACACCAATCACAGCTCTGTACACCTGAGTGTGGGGCCTTGAGGAGGGGCAGTATTTTGCTGTGGCTCTCACACCTGCAGCTGGGATGAAGAGAGGATGAACTCAGGGTGAGATTTGAGACAGAGATGGCAAATGTCTTACACTGACAGCAGTGTGTGAAAATCTGGGGTTTTTCCCACTGTGCCACTGGTGATGGTAACAGCTGGTGCATGCCAGGTGAAACCCCAGCTCCAACAAAGTTAATAGAGAAACCTTCCACAGACTACAGTAGGATTGGCTCTTTATCCCCAAGGAAAATACAGTTTGAAGATAAATTTGCAGAGGCTTATTGACAAGAGTGCCAGATTACATGGGCTGGAGGGGCATTTCCAGGTATACAGACGTTCACTGTGGAGTGTGGCAGACACATTTCATGGAATTCAGTGCTAGTCCACACAGGGAGCAGAAAAAAACCTGGACAAATCTGCTGTTTGCTTCTCAATGACAGACAAAATAGGCACAAGAAGCTGTTAATCTCTCCCCTTCCAGCTTTGCACTTCTGTCACTAAGATTGCAATTCTTGCTCATTTGAGTTATGACAGAAAAGTCCAGAAGAAAAACTTAGAAAGTTTGAGAGCAAGTTTTCAAGGAAAAAGGGAGAGGGGATGGAGAATCTGGGAACTATTCATAATGAGTCTACATCACTTAATCCAGCAGAATATTCCAATTTATATCTGGAATCTTAATCAGAAGTAGAAAACACAGAAGGAATGTTATACCTCATTGACACCTCTGTTATTTTTTTCACCATCTCCTTTAATTTGTATATTTATTTGCTTTAGTTTTTATATGCTTTAATTTATATATTGTCTAGTTTTAATGCAAACCCCCACTGAAGGCTGTAAGTGGGGTTTATACACCACTAAGAAACCACAAACCAAAGCAAAGCAGGAGAGAAGTTCTATTTCTTTCTTACAAGTCACCTTAAATACCTTGTGAGCTGAAGATAGGCATTGCTTGATATTATTCTTGATATTCCTTGTGCTTCTCCCTTGTCTCTTCCCTCAAGAAAACCCCGATCCAAATTCCCCCCAAAGTCAGGATGCCAATTATTCCCTCAGGTTTGGCTCCAGTGGCAGTCCAGGCATTTCTGCAGCACAGAAGCTACACTCCATAAAATTATATTCTAGGTGGTGAAACCAGAAGGGAATAAAAAGAATTTAAAGTAGTTTGAAATATAAAACAATAATTTATTTTACTTCATTTTACTTGTTAACGTTTGTAGCTAATGATGATTTCATGAAACTGCTTTTATAATTCAATACATTCAAATCTATAAAGCAAACAGTTACTACCATGGGCTTTTCAAATTCCACAAACTGTCTTATATAAACAAATTAGCTGTACATGCACGTTTCTTCAATAGGTTGCAACATTTGCAAACATGCTTTAAAATCCTTTAAAGCTGCATAATAGTGTACTTTGCCTCAGGCTTTTCAGATGAAACCTCTATACTTCTTTCAGAAACCTTAGAGAGAAAAATGTTTAAATGTTGAGCATAACTCTAAAAACTGCTGTTTGATAAATGTTAAATATTACAAGAGAATGATTCTAATTCTGAGTTTAAACCTTGAGCTAAGTATTGATAAACAGCACTCTGTGTAGAAGTGAACAACAGCAAAATAATATCACAAAATATGGTTTCACAAACAAAAATACATATGTGCAGTTGCTCTTGTGAGTTTCTTGCATTTTTTTTTTAGGTAAAGAAAAGCACGGGTACCTTTTAATATGAATATAGTTTAAGCAAATTACCTGTGTAAGTATGGTTAATACATTTCTGATATTTAAACACTTCATGTAAAAGGTAACAAGTAAAAAAGTACAGTCAGTGCTCCAAAAAGCACTGCTAATATTGCCTTTGAAAGAGATGGGCAAGCTTCCTCTCCACTGCAGAATGGAGATCCTGGCACCCACGGTTGTAGAGTTCAGTATTTGAACTATAAACTCGGTGACTGTATCTTATATACAAACATCTTGCCACATTGAACGAGGCATGGATTCCTACCCCACTGGTAGTGTTTTATGTACATAATTTAGCACTGGGGATGGATTATACAGTAGTCACTGACAGGAAGGAATTGTACACCCGCGTGCCGTCCGGTGACTTTGTTCCGTGGGTTAGCAGTTCTTGGATTGTCATCCAATTGTCAAATATTTTTTTATTTCTCTTCTTCATCATTTTTTTGTGGCTCAGTTCAATGATGTTCATCTCCTTCTTCTCCTCTGCACCTTGCTGCTCCTTTAAGCACTCTAACCTGCTCTGCATCATGAACTCCCGCCGCCTCCTCTGCTCCTTGGCTTTCACCAAGTGCTGCTTCCTCTCCTCCTTGCTCCAGTACCGGCCCATCTTCATCTCACTGATGGCATCGTCATCCGTGGTCATGCCACTGCGCTCCTCCTTGATCTTTATGGCCCGTTCCCTCAGCAGCCTGTCCCTCACCGGCCTCTTGGTGATGTAGCGCGTCCCGTCGCTCCTGACCTTGACCTTCCACTCCATCCTGGGCTCGCTCTGGCCCGAGGCCAAGTCCTTGCACATACTCACCAGGCTCATCTGGCTCTGTGCGTACTCCACGGCGGATTTCTGCTGGATCAGCTGCATGTAGCTCTGGTAGTGCTGGGCGTGGGCAGGGATGTGAGCGTGTTTGTAGGGAGAGTGGTGGTAGGGGGACACGTAGGAGCCCGAGGGCTTCTGACCATGAGTGGGGCTTTTGCTGCCGTCGCTGCCTTTCCTCTCCTTGCTCTCCAGCTGCTTGCCAGGGTCAGGATCTTTAGCAGAGGCGTGGCACTTACCAGCGCTGGATTCATGGCTCTCTGAGCCAGCAAACAAATTCTTTTGGGAGACATTATAGGCCACTGCCCCCTCACTACCTTGACAGCTAACGCCTTCGGCGGTTCTGCGCAGGGAATTGTCGGGGGAGATCTCCAGCGTCAGCGGCGTGCTCCGGCAGCTCTCGCCCGTGTTGTAGGCACTGGAGCTGTCCTTGTCGGATTTCTCGGGCAGCTCGGTGATGTCCGAGAGCTCGTGCCTGCGCACGTCGATGCTCGTGTTGTAGTTCCGGAAGCCGCTGTTGTGCAGCATCCAGGGCTCGCGGTACTGCTCCTTCAGCTGCTGCATTTTGTGGGCTCGCACGATGTTCAGGCACTCCAGCTCGATGTTGCGCAGCTCCTCGTTGAGCATCTCCAGCTCTCTGTCCACGCTCTCTTGGTCGCTTTTGCTCATCTCCAGGGTGCTGTTATGGTAGTACAGACTGTAGGGGTTGGCAGACTTCACCTGGCACTTCAGCTCCAGCAGCTCCCGGAACCGCTCGCACTCGTCCACGGGGATGCCGAGGAAGTCGACATCGGTGCAGTCAGCTGAGATGAACGACTCGTTGCTGAACTGCATGTCCCCGCTCCCCAGGGTGTCGTGGCTGTAGGTCAGCTTCTTCTGGCTCCCCAAGGTGTTGGAGGAGGTGGTGTGATCGTCCCCATTGTTCTCCTGCTCGGAGCTCTCGTCGTTGCGAGTGCTGTCGTCCGTGCGCCCCACACCGCTGTCCTTCTCGTGCTGGTTGGACAAAATCGTGGCTGTGTCTGTGGTGCCTCCATCCTCCTCGTGCTTCTTCTAACAACAGAAACAGCAGGACACAGAGAAAAATTATTGCAAGCACGTGAAACATTTCAAGGTGTTTATTTTTAAATAGTTCTCCTAATCTGTCACTTTTTACACGTTGTGTGTCCTATATGGAAAGAGTATTATGAAGAACTCAGAGAAAAGGTGACCAAGCCCTCAGCCTGCTGTGGATGTCCTTTTCAGAAGAACTTGAGGTCTGAGTTTCACCTCTGCAGCAACAGTGGTAGAAGTCACATTTTCAAAATGTTTCTGCTCCCACTTGGGTGCACAATGATATCCAGTTGTCCTGCAGGGCCTAAGTGAGAGCATGACTCCTCACAACATGGGGATGGCACAGAGGATACAGAGTTCCAGAAAACTTTAGGAAAAAAGTCTAGGCAAAAATTGAGAAACTGCTTTAATCATAGCAGAATGATGGAGAATATAAGCCCTGTATCTGTGGCCCTGCATAAAATTTGTAATGTAAAAACTTTTTCTTTGCCTTTTTCCCCTTGTATAGATCTTACTTCAGTCATTTCCCTGAGTTGTCCATTTGGGTTTCCAGGGTTTGGGAGGCTGTTTCCAGTCTGTGCATGCACATCAAATAGGAGATTCTGTAAATCAGCTCTCTGCCTGCTCTACCCACCACACACCCAGTACTCCTCTCAGTGACCACAGTGACAGGGGATTTCCAAGAATTGTGATCATGTTGTTGTAAGGGGCAAAGCACAAAAGGTACTATTTTAAAACATCTTGGTCCCTGAGATGAAGCTGTGGATAGTCATGTAATACCTTGATTTTACAGAAAGTCCTTTTGCCTTGATCTCAGTGTCGCTTGAGACACCAAGTGTATTCAGCCAAGCTCAATATTGAATATTGAGTGCAGTGGGAAGTTTGACAGCCCTGCACACCAGAAGGGCAGTACCTGCTGAAGCATGCTGGCAGTAAATTGCATTGCCTGGTGGTGCTGTTCCTCTAACATGTCCATGTGCAAGTCATCCAGAAAATCGTTTCTGTCATCATCCATCCATCCTTCATCCAGCTGTGTGAAAAAGGAGGGAAAAAACAAACCAGTCGTTGTCAAAAGAATGAAGACTGACATAAATTACTGCTTTTCTTTGTGGACAGTGGTTGGGAAATCTCAGGAGATTCCTTCCTGTGACAGTGCTGCTGTGTCTTGGGAAGGAGCCTGTCCTTGTGCTAAGTGTGGTTATTGACTGGGCTCCCTCCTCCCACAGTTGCCTCCATCTCCAAGAGCAGGGTTTTATCTTCAATAGCCCTCTACATATGAAAAAACCTCAACCTTTTGATCCGTGGAAATACTTGTAAGAGTTGGGGCAGTTTTGGTTTGTGCACAACTTGATTAAGATGTATAAAAACACTCCAGAGCCCAAAGCTTGAACAAGCCTCTTGTGAGGCAGCATCAAACTCCTGAAGGAAAATCTGGCTGGAGTCTGTAGGACATTTTTACTCCCATTCCCAATTTTCCCCATGGGAAAGATCAGAAATATCCAGGCTAAGAGGACAGTGATGATCCTGACCCGGTGTCTCCAGGTGCACTGGCAAGGGCTGCTCTCCCAGCACCAGGAGCAGAGACAGATCAAACAATGGTGCTCCCGGCTGTTTGTTCAACACCTTTGTTGTGCTAATCTCTGCTCTACAAAGGGATCTGGTTCAACCTTTTATTACAGCTCAGGAGGCTTCTTGACAGAATTCAAGTACTTTAAGAGACTGTGCATGAAGAGCTAAATAATAGGTGTTTTAATGAATGAATAATCAATAGCTACAGGAATTAGAGTTCAGCACGTTCTTCAAAACTGTGGCTCAAAACCATTCATAATACCTTGCACTGATGTTTGTAATAGCATTGCAGCACATATAAATCACCAAATGTCTTAGAAATTGAATTTTAATATAAAATATATATGTAAGTACCACGACTGCTGAATTCCATTATTTTAGACCGTATATATATGTGCAGTCAAAGTGTATAATATGGTTTTAGGTAGATGTGGTAGATTTAGACAGGTTAAAAAATTTGAAAGAACTGCCTTCTACAAAACAGCAGCTGTTCTAATTAAGACTCAAGTGAGGGTTTTTTGTTGCTACCATACCTGAATTTCTGGTCTTGCCACAAGTAAGGAGATATTCTTGCTCTCCTCACTGGAGAGAAGTGCCACAGCTTCCTCTCGGTTCTGCACCTCGATGCCATTGATCTTTAAAGAAAAAACACCACCATGAAGGGTTTTCACAGGGACCCCTGGCTGCTGCTGTGCCCAGCTCCATGGGAATGCTTGGCTGGGTGGATCCACACACACATCCCCAGCCTTGTGCAGAGAAGTGCTTGGGCAGTGTGGTGGTTTGGACTTGTGATGCTGCTCCACCTTCCTGCATGGCAGGTGCAGAGCCTTGTTTGGAGGGCAGGAAATGGAGTTCTGGGGTTTAGGACACTGGAATTCTGGGGTTTAGGACACTGGAATGCTGGGGTTTAGGACACCTGGAGCTCTTCCCAAGAAGGAAGGCAGGAAGTGGAGTTCTGGGGTTTAGGACATTGGAATTCTGGGGTTTAGGACACTGGAATTGTGGGGTTTAGGACATTGGAATTCTGGGGTTTAGGACAGCGGAATTGTGGGGTTTAGGACACTGGGATTGTGGGGTTTAGGACACTGGAATTGTGGGGTTTAGGACACCGGAATTGTGGGGTTTAGGACACCGGAATTGTGGGATTTAGGACACTGGGATTGTGGGGTTTAGGACACTGGAATTGTGGGGTTTAGGACACCGGAATTGTGGGGTTTAGGGCACTGGAATTGTGGGGTTTAGGACAGCGGAATTGTGGGGTTTAGGACACTGGGATTGTGGGGTGTAGGACACCTGGAGCACTTCCCACACGTACCTGGATGATGCGATCCCCTTCTCGCAGCCGCCCGTCCTTCGCCGCGATGCTGTTGGGATCAATCTGCAAAATAAGAGAACACTGAGTGCTCTGCTGGTTTGGGAGCTCACTATTCACTTCCCCTTATTTCCTGGGTAATGCATTTCAGTGGAAGGGCTTAGATTTAATTATGAGTTTCTTTCCCCAAATTGGTGCAATTAATTTGAAATGGCTCTGGACGGTGAAAAAACATTGCTGCATAAAATGCTACTTTTTTCATGGAAAGGGACAAGGAGAAAGAAATGGGCCCCAGATGTTTGCAAATAAAAGTGTGTGGGTTTTTTTGTAATTTATACTGTTTCAGGAATAATCAAGAATAAAAATTAAAGGGGGAATACATGAAAATACTCTGAAGGCATCATCTGAAATAGAACATTGTTAATATAATGAAATTTGACTTCAGTGGGAGCAGGACTGCACTCAGTTTGGAGAAAAGGAAAATAATTAGATTTCTTCCAATTACTGCATTTTGGCTGTTTATCCAACATGGTACAAACAGAGGATAAATGTCTTAACTGCCCAACAATACAGCTGGAAAGACAAATGGTATCTTACGGATGGCAGCTCAATCTTACCTCACTCACATAAATACCCATGTCATCTTCATCATCCGTTCTGTAACAGACAGTGAGGCCAAGCTTGTCCTGGCTGTTCACTCTGTGTAAATCCACTTCCTGAGGTTAAAAAAAAAAAAAAAGGGAAATATATTGTCAGTGAGACACTGGTGACTGATGGAAGCAATTTTTCAAATGCAATGAAAATATTTTGCTTAAGTGATATAGTGGATGTCTTTTGATTTCACTTGTAGACGAGGTTAACTTACTGAGCAAAACGTGATTATATCCAGACAATCAATACCTAGGACATTTTTGACCCTTCAATCAATAGGAAGTCATTTTGAAAATAGACCTTTTATTGATCTTAAGGAAGAAAAATTACCTATATTTCATGTAGTGCTAAGACTTCAAAGGCTAAAATACTTACAAAGTATGATTTCAATATTTGTCACAGCTGATACATATTTCCTCATAAGCAGGGTAATTCTCTCATTTTTCAGAAAAAAACTAATACTCTATTACTTTAAATTGTATAATTTTCATGAAGACATCTAATAAATTTCTCAAAAGTGTGACTGAAGATCAATATATTGCCAGCAAAGCATTTGGTATTGGTAATAGAAACATAATAAGCATTTCAGTATCTTGCAAGTGTTTGCTTTCAGCAGGTCATGGTGGTCTTGTTAATCTCAGAGACATTTAACCCATCTTAAAAATGTATGTTCTTCCTCTGTGCTTTTTATTTCCATGAGGAATTCCTGAGGGTTATTTTTTTTTGTTTCTTCTGTGTTTGACACTGGTTGGTAGGAAGGGCTGCAAAATCCATGGAGATACCCCCAGGCTGGGGGATGTTCCTGGCTGGTGACCATCCCTGTGGCATCCTTCAGTCCTGCCTTTTTGCCTCTGAGGGATATCCCGGCGGTTTAAGGTGTTTAACCAACTGATTGTGACTGCTGGGCTGGTTCCTGAGGATGCTGCAAGGATTTTGCTGCACAGACAGAGGTGTGAAAGCACCTGGAGTTGTGTTTTTACCTCCTCAGGTGAGGGGAGTGAGTGAGGCTTGGCAAGGTCCTGCTCCTCCTCAGGCCAGGCAGATCTGGGCTGTGCTAAAATGGAAAAGTGGGAGCAGGCAAAGGGACACAGAGGGATCTGTCCCAGCCCCAGGGCAGACCCTGCACCCTCTATTTGTGCTTGGACCAGAGGAAAAGTCCTGACAACACAGCTCCTCCTTTCTGGCATCTCTGCTGCTGTGCCATTTGGAAGGGGCAAGACAATAAAACGAGCTGATATGAATAATTTATTGGTGTGTCTAGCTGACAGCTGCCAAGATCAGCAATCTCGTGTTATTTACTTGTCAACATGTGTAATTTCTTTTTTTTCCCCCCCTAAGAAGCGTAGCTGTAAATGTCAGTGACATTTCAGCTGGTATTTAAGTGGTTTCAATCAATAGTATCCATGGTGAACTGCTGTGCTTTTTCCCCCCTCTTTTGTTACTTAAAGGTTTGAACACAATGCTTTAATAGCGGGGTTTTCTTCACATTTCTAAAGCTTTGGAGCTTTCTAGAGAGGAGATGGAGATTCTTCAGAAGAAAGATGAGACAAAGTGGATTCAGTTCTGTTCTGATCTCAGCTGATCCTCCAGAATCTCTCTGCAGTCAATGGATTTATCCTGCATTTACCCTCGGAGTGAACTGGGGCTGAGGTGGGAATTTGTGGATTGAGCCTAAGTCAGGCCCAGAACGATTCCCATATTCCCTGCATACTTTAACAAAAAGGATTCATTATCTTCAGGAATGCTTTTATATTGATTTGAAAACGTGGCAAGAAATTTGTGCTGGGGCTCATTCTACTNTATATAAATATTTATATATACATATATAAAATATATTTCTATATTTTGAAAGGAAAAAAAGCTATCTGTTGTTTAAAACCACACAGAAATAAAGCAGCAAGAAAAGCAAGAGCAGAAAAAATTAATAGAGCAGGTGTTTAGAACCTGAATTTTTATGAGTAATTAGTTGACAGACTACTCTTGAGTACAATCCCTCTAGTCCTTGGTAGGAAGAGAGAAAGTGGATTTGATGCTACCCAAATATGATAATTTTATGAACTTAAACACAGGAACAGCTGCTTTCTGTGGGTCTTTGCGTCAGTGAAGTTTTAATATAATCATAAAGGTTTGAAATATTTGAGAGATAAAAGTGTGCAATTCCAGTTGGAGTTGAAGAATCAATACCAGAGTCTTCAAAGCAAAGGTTATTTTCCATATTCAGAGGCAAGTCTGTGTAATGCAGAGATACATGAAAGGGGAAACCAGAAAACTGGCACCTGCAAGTACAGGTATTACGGCAGCTTGAGGAATTGTACCAGCACTTAATTAAACAGAGGAAAATTAATATGGGCCTGGAGGAGTTTAAAAGTGTAAGTTTCTGTGTTTGCAATGCCACAGGACTTGCCATTTCTCACAGTTTTGTCTCGGGGGCTGCACTCCTGGGCAGTGGAAGGGACACACTGAGGTTATCCATCCCACAGCTGCTCTGCAGCCACAGAAAGCAGCTGGCAGGCAGAGGGGCTGCCCACAGTGTGGGAATGCTGGGGCTGGGTTAATGTGATAAATGTGAAAATTCCATCTATGACAACTTTTACACTCGCAGATAATTCAAATCTGCTTCTTCAGAGAAGGTAAAAGTGACATTTTGAGAGATGTTCAAAGGAGGATTTGGATGCTCTTTCAAAATAGTCTGTGCAAGAGAAGTGTCTGAAAGATTATTGGCTCCTCATCAAATGCAGAGCCAAGGAGGGCTCACAGAGCTGGTTGCTGAAATCCATCTGGCATTTACAGCAAGACAAGAAGAAATGAACATGCCCTGTGACATTATACCTGAAACCACTCATCATAATGAATTAGGAGCAAGTGATAATAGTAAATTAACCTCTATAAGCTCAGAAGATCCTTCATTTGCAGAGGATTATTGAATTATTGTACTGCTGATTTAGAATTATGGCCTGCCTGCAGATTTATAAAAATCAGAGTCCCTTCTCTAACAAGACAGAAATGAGCAGTAGAGATCTGAAATGACAGCAGTGGGTAAGAATAGTTCAGTCACTCAGAAAGCCTCACACACAGCTTGCATGATAAGTGCTCTGTCCTTCTCCTTTTCCCTGTAAAATGTGGTGGATTTTTTTTCTGTGCTGACCTCTGCCAGGGTCCCTTTTTTTGTGCCTCCTTTTGCTAGATTTCACACAGAAAACAAAGTCAAGGAAATAAATAAATAAAAAGAACTCTTTCTTTTTATACTGCATACAGCCCTCTCGCTACTTTTTGGCAACTGACCCTGCCAGAGCAGGAGGGAAAATCTTCTTCATGCTTTCTTGAACCTAAGAAAGTAATCTTTATGTTTGTCTTTTCATATCAAAGTGGTTTTCAACACAGGTAAATGGAAAATAATCCCTTCCCTTTTCAAAGGAGAAAAGGCTATAAGCCAGATTTTCTTTCCAAAATTCTCTCTTCTAGGGAAGCAGAACTCTACCTGGATGTTTCGGTGGCAGCCCAGCTCTGTGATGGGAATTCTCTGTCAGACCACAGAGGCTGGACCAGCTTTAATNACTTAATTAAACAGAGGAAAATTAATATGGGCCTGGAGGAGTTTAAAAGTGTAAGTTTCTGTGTTTGCAATGCCACAGGACTTGCCATTTCTCACAGTTTTGTCTCGGGGGCTGCACTCCTGGGCAGTGGAAGGGACACACTGAGGTTATCCATCCCACAGCTGCTCTGCAGCCACAGAAAGCAGCTGGCAGGCAGAGGGGCTGCCCACAGTGTGGGAATGCTGGGGCTGGGTTAATGTGATAAATGTGAAAATTCCATCTATGACAACTTTTACACTCGCAGATAATTCAAATCTGCTTCTTCAGAGAAGGTAAAAGTGACATTTTGAGAGATGTTCAAAGGAGGATTTGGATGCTCTTTCAAAATAGTCTGTGCAAGAGAAGTGTCTGAAAGATTATTGGCTCCTCATCAAATGCAGAGCCAAGGAGGGCTCACAGAGCTGGTTGCTGAAATCCATCTGGCATTTACAGCAAGACAAGAAGAAATGAACATGCCCTGTGACATTATACCTGAAACCACTCATCATAATGAATTAGGAGCAAGTGATAATAGTAAATTAACCTCTATAAGCTCAGAAGATCCTTCATTTGCAGAGGATTATTGAATTATTGTACTGCTGATTTAGAATTATGGCCTGCCTGCAGATTTATAAAAATCAGAGTCCCTTCTCTAACAAGACAGAAATGAGCAGTAGAGATCTGAAATGACAGCAGTGGGTAAGAATAGTTCAGTCACTCAGAAAGCCTCACACACAGCTTGCATGATAAGTGCTCTGTCCTTCTCCTTTTCCCTGTAAAATGTGGTGGATTTTTTTTCTGTGCTGACCTCTGCCAGGGTCCCTTTTTTTGTGCCTCCTTTTGCTAGATTTCACACAGAAAACAAAGTCAAGGAAATAAATAAATAAAAAGAACTCTTTCTTTTTATACTGCATACAGCCCTCTCGCTACTTTTTGGCAACTGACCCTGCCAGAGCAGGAGGGAAAATCTTCTTCATGCTTTCTTGAACCTAAGAAAGTAATCTTTATGTTTGTCTTTTCATATCAAAGTGGTTTTCAACACAGGTAAATGGAAAATAATCCCTTCCCTTTTCAAAGGAGAAAAGGCTATAAGCCAGATTTTCTTTCCAAAATTCTCTCTTCTAGGGAAGCAGAACTCTACCTGGATGTTTCGGTGGCAGCCCAGCTCTGTGATGGGAATTCTCTGTCAGACCACAGAGGCTGGACCAGCTTTAATCACCAGTGGTGCTGGGGAAGGCTGAAGGGAAGTGTTTCTCACCCTGATGAAAAGAGGTTTGGGATGGCTCAGTAAGATAACTTGGAGAATGCCAGGCTCTCTGCCAGGCAGATGGGCAGAGCTCCATAACTCAGACCTTTCTCACACAGCACGAGGTGCTGAGGCCAGGCTGAAAACCTCCAGAGATGAGGCAGGACAACTTTTCAGTGCTGGCTTGTGAGCCAGATGAAATGTTTTACCACTTTTGCGTTTGTTCCAAACAGAGAACACACAAATATTTGTGTTAGAAAGTACAGCTGTGAAGCTTTTTAAACCTTTCCATATTCAATCACTGCCTGAAGCAGGCCTGCTCAGGCTGCAGCTCTTTGTATTCCCAGACACAGCAATGCCTTGAGAAGCTCCTGATCTGTGCAGCTCCCTGCAGAGCAGGAGTTTTCATAGAGAAGAAATATATTCACATAAAAGATGCTTTGAAATGCTTTGTAAACCAGGATGGAATAAAAATTGCAGAGTGCCTGTGATGGAGCCTTCCAATTCACACGTTCAGAGTCGCCTCTCGCCCCCCTCGCAAACAGATTATTGGAGAAGTGAAAGAAAAGTTTCAACCAAAGTAGCGAAGTACAGCCAAGGGGAGAGCTTGAAACCCTGGTACTCAGCTTTTACTCATGGTTTCCTAAAAGCAGTGGAGTATTAATTTCAGATCTTGAAGCATGTTTTTGTGCCCAGTGTGCTCATCTTTTGCTGATCAGCTGTTGTGGTTTCATGCTGGGAATACTGGGAGCCATGCACTGGGTGGGCAAAAAGCTCTTTGAACAATTTTGGTGTCCTCCTTCAGTCTTTTGACAAGAATGCTTCATTTCTGTCCAAGACTGAGTGAGAGTATCAGAGGGAAATTTCTCAGCAGTAGCAAACACTTCAAGTGATTTTCATCTGCAAGCTTCACTGACTTTCAGCTAACCATTCAGTTGAGTTCAGTTCTTTTCTTGGAAAGAGAGACCTACACACAAGTTGCATATTGGGGAGGGTGAAGACAGAAAGTCAAATGGGAGGGAACAGGCCCCTTTTCGATGTAGAATGTTCTCCTTTGTAATGTGAGAAAGTTCCACTGAGAGAGCCCTGGCTTGGGCTGTGTCTGACAGCTGGACAGACTTGTTTGAATAAACATATTAATGCATAACACTGCTGGGGAATCCTGGAGTGACATTATTCTTCCTTTATGAGCCTGAAATGACTTCTAGCTGGGCCCCCGTGAAGAATGAATGCATTTTTAATTTATAATAAAATAGGAGTTCACGATTTAGTTCCTCTTTACTTGTGGCATGGAAACTTCAAAAGAAAAGAAATGGTATTTATTTATTTTTGTAGCAGAGAATATATGGCAGTTACCTCTGAGTCATCAATTTTAAGACAAATGTTGAGATAAAACCAAGAATACAATTTTGGCACCTCAGCAATACTGCCAGCATAAATTCCTTCCCATGGATATTTACATTGGAGGTTTGTTGCGAACTTGGCTATTTCACCTTTTTTGTCTTGTTTGCTTGTTACAAATCACTAACCAGTCAGTTATAGACCATAAAAGTTTAGATGAGGAGCTTCTGATTTAAATTCAAAGCACATTTTATAGACATAGAAACCCAGAAGGCTGACTTGATGGCTTTCTTACTTTCGACATTCCTGCTGCAGTCAATGAAACAGTGCCTTTGTGGTCTTTTAAAACATATCTATCAAAAGGCAAACAAAAAAGCAACCAGCCAGTTGAGTCCCTGTTAGCACTTTGACCTTACCATTGATCATAGTCTTTACAATTTGAACAGGAATCTTTAGTGGTTTTTAAGAAATACTATTAGGCTACAGAGACTTTCCTAATGTTCATCTGCCTGTGTTACTGAGCTGATCACCTTTTGCCATCAAGTACTATATCAATGTCACAATTATTAATGTTGTGGTTTAAGGCATATTAAGGTTTGGCTACTGGAGTGCGTGTGTTTAAACTGTTTTCAGCTCAACTGGTTGACCTTCTAATGGAAGCATTAGAATTTATCCACAATATTAGATTTCCTAAAAAGTAGATTTTGGAAAGATACTGGTAGAAAACACTGACTTGTTCTACATTTTCCTTTGAGAGTGAAATCTATATTGTATTTGTTTTTATTTAAGAGAAAAAAAAAGGCCCTTGTTTGAAAAGTAAGGCCTTGAAGTCTGCTAAGTAGCATTTGTTTTACTGGCACTTTGATTTTATCCTGCCTTTGATTTATGTTTGTATACAGAGATGAATTGCTACCAGATCCGCAGAATTTGAGAACAGCTTGCAAACTTTTTATGGGGTTTTAGTCCTTGATCCTGCAAACACTTTTATAGAAGGAAGCAACCTGGTGCTTATGGAAGGGCTGAACTCTGCTCCCACTGAAGCTGTGGATTAATCTGCACTGATTTCAGCAGAGCTTCAGGCAGGTCAGCACTGCTTGCTGTTACAAACAGGTGTTTGCAGGACCAGGATCTAAGAAACCAGAAGTGCAAGCCAGCTAAAAGGGTATAAAATATTCTCTTACTGATAGTCTTGGATGGATCAGCTGCATCAGACATTGCTGGCTGTATTTAGAACTATTGGGATACTTTGCTACTATTTATTATAAATAATTAAAACCACTTCACTGGGTCAGTATTGCTTAAGTATCTTGCAGAACTCCACAATTTCTGTGCTGTACCTTGAATGGTTGGGAGCAGGTTATTAAAATTAGGAATGAGAAAACTGAAGATGAACTTCTGATGGGATATACAAGCACTAAAACCAAAAGTGGTTTTTAAAGATTTGGCAGGGAAAAGGGCTTGCATACCTTCATGACTGGTTCAACTTTTATTATCTGTAATTTCATATATATATACATATGTCACTTAAGTAATGAAAAAGGGAGGAACAGCTTAATATAGTGGCAAATCTATCCTGGCCTTGTCTTGTAAACTTAACATACTTCAAAATTATATGATCAAGAACATCTGTTTCTCAGCCAGGAAATATTTAAGGGAAACTCACACATTTTTACTGTGGTTATGTGGAACAGGTCCTGCCACTCAGCAGAGCCTTTCAGATTTTCAGAAAGCCTAAATCAGCACACTTACATGGAATTTAATTAAAGGAATCAATGACTTCATTATTTATGTTAATTTGTTAGCTGAAGATCATCAGTGCCTGGCTCACAGTTCAACGGAGTGATAAAGGTATCAGCAACTGGTGAAAAATGTTATCACAAATATCTGCTTTGGAAAGTCTTTCCACTTTATGCAATTCAAAGACCTTGAGGTGTATATGGAAATGAAATAGTTACTCAGATTAAGTACCTCTAATTCCAACTCATCCCGGTCCATTTCTTGATGAATTCCTCCCATGTAGTCATTTGGGTCGTAGTATTCATGCACAGATGGATGGCTGGAAAAAAAAGGTATTTTTTAGGACAGCACTCAGGACTTTAGTGGGACTTGTTAATGCATTCCAAGCTTGTAGGGGAGATGATGGACTGACCTCCACACTGAGGAGCTGCATGTGGTTAATTCCATAAGCTACACCACTTACCCCAGTAAGTGTTTTAAATGAAAATTCCATGTATTGTAGGAGGACAGCCTGCTGCTTTTTACTGCTTGAGCTCTCCCACACTTCCACTGCCTTTACTTTGGAAGTTGTAAGCAGTGTAATGCTCTTGTGATCACTGTTTTCTGTGCTGGATTGTTTTATCTGCAGTGAAAGTAAACTCCCGGTAATTCTCTGCTAACTAGATACATGTCTGAGGCTATTTAAGTAACAGCATCTGCTAATTGGCCAGGATAGTCAAGTTGTTAGAGGCAGGCGAGATTAATCTGAATGGAATTGGGAGAAGTGAGAGGAAACACAAGGAAAAAAATGACTCTGCTTTCACGTGCTGGGTGAAAGCACAGCCAGAGAGCTGAGTGTGGCCCTGGCACGAGAAGGGCACTGCTGACCCAGCAGCTGGGACTAATAATTAAGGAACAATATGGAGCTGATAGGGCTAAGGTGGAATAATGCAGGCACATTGCAACCTAAATCACAGAATGATAAAATCATGGGACAGTTTGGGGTGGAAGGCAAATCTTTTCTTAAGGAAAATCTCATTCCACCCCTGCCATAGGCAGGGACACCTTCCACTAGACCAGGTTGCTCCAACCTGTCTTGGACACTTCCAGGGATGGGGCAACCACAGCTTCTCTGGGCAACCTGTTGCCAGGGCCTCAACACCCTCATGGGGAAGAATTTTTTCCTAAATGATTCATCAGGAATGAATCTTTGCCATTTTCTAAGTGCAGCTGGCAAGTGAGAGGTACTAAAAGCCCCTACTGCAGATGAGGTTGGGAGGTGCAGTTTCGAGGCTCTAGGAACAACCATGTCCTCTCCACGCTCCAAGCCCTGCTGTTTGTTCACTGCAAGCTCAAAGCTCCAGTCTTTTGTCAAGTATTTCCACTAAATCGTGCTGCTGTGCTTGAATTTTGAGTGGGCTGGGAATAGGTGGCCATGCTGGAATATCTCCTTTGAGCATCAGCAGAGAGAGGCACGGGAGGAGCAGGCACTGCCATGGAATGGTCCTGGCTCAGTGTGTGGAGGCTGCTGTGCTCTGAAAGCTGCTCAGAGGCAGTGCAGGATCAGTGCCTGTGTGCAGCCAAACCCCATTTCCCAGCAGGGCAGGCAGGGATGTCTGCAGAGCTGCCCTGGGAGGGTGGGTGCACACCAGTCCTGCTCTCACCGCGTGCAGGATCACCTCAAAACCTCAAAAAAGAGGAATTGCTGTGGCTTGACCAGATCAGTCTCTCACACACAGCAACTGAGAGGGTCAGAATCCTTTCCATTCCCTGTTCCCTGTGGAGATGCATGGCAGGATGACAGGCAATCTGCAGGGGCTCCTTGGGGAGCTGTTTTCCTCTCCAACAGCATGTGAGGGCGGGGGGTGTGTGCGCCAGGAGATAATTGTCATTTGTATTTGTAAGTACAAAAGCATCAAATTACCATTAACAATAATTAAAATTTGATTCTAAAACATCCATGACAACACTGGTAAGTAATTTTAGTCCCAGAAAATAACTTATTCGAGTAACAGCGCTGCAGGGTTATAATAAAGTAATTAATACACTGGAACAGAATGTAGCAGCTCTTAGCATTACACAATTTATGGCAGCCATAAAAAATAAAGTTAAAACATAAGCAACCCAAAGAGGCAGTGAGAGGAATTACAAAATGCAATAACTTTATCCATCAAATGCCAGCAAAAAAAAATGAGCTTTATGAGGCCACGTTGTGACTCAGTGGCATTACTCATGTGAGTAATGTCTCGCTAATGTGTAGGAAAAATGAAAATGCTGTGAGTTATGGCTCAGTGGTGGATGAATCCTGGCCACTTCTGGGAGGACATGTTTACCAGAGAGTGAGGTGAGGTTGTGAACTCCTAACACACCACGTTGTGGAGCACAAGGATTTCTGAGGCTCAAAAAGCATCACTTACTCTTCGGGCAGCAGGTAGGGGTCCAGCCCGGGGACGGGCGGGGTGGGCGAGCCCATCTTGCTGAGGGCCATGATGTGCTCGAAGGTGATGTCGGTCTGGGTGCCCACATCCACCAGCTGAGGCTCGTGGGCCTTGGCACGTGGGGCCCTCCTCAGCACCTGCACCACGATGGGCTCCTTGGCTGTCTTGAACGCCTCCACCGCCTGCTCGTGGGTGGCTTTGGATAAATCCTTCCCATTGACCTGTGGGGACAAAGCAGCAAAGCTGTCAGGGACCCAGGCTCAGCTCCCAGCTGTCCCAATGATGCCTTCAGGTTTAGCTTTCAAATTTTCCAGACTCTGTACTGCATTGGTACATAACTCTGAACTTCATATCAAGTGTCAGCAGCTCTCCTCACAGCTCAGTCACACAGAACAATCCTTTTCCAGCCCAGGACCAAGGACACCATTACAGCTTCAGCCCAAAAAGTGTAAAAACCAGCAAATTGAGGAGAGCAAACTGGGAGGATGGGACTGCAGATTTATAAAAATCAGAGTCCCTTCTCTAACAAGACAGAAATGAGCAGTAGAGATCTGAAATGACAGCATTGGACAATTAACCCCAACATGGAACTGGACCAAAACTTATTAAAGTATAAAAACTCATGACACACTGTCCATCTTGGGCAGAGCCATGACCAGGCTCTTGTACTGCCCAAGGTAGATCCTTTGAAGGCCTTTTAATAAATCTCTACTTTATTCCTTTAACTCTGCCCAGTCTCTGTTCTAGGTCAGCCTCTTTAGGCATCACCAAGGTGTGAGCGCCAGGAACCATCCCCACAATCTTGTGCATGTCTCATTTTCCCTTTTCACTACAGTAATTGTACAAATCCTCTGCTCTGCCTTTTGTTTTGATAGATTTTACTGGGGTTGCTCTTTGAGGTGAAGTACAAACCAGCACCCCATTTTTTTCTTGCAGATTACAAATCCCTCAGGCCTTGTTCAAACACAACAAATTATTGATTCTCCTGTAGTTTTTCTAGTTTTGGTTTGCTTTTTAGACTCTTTGCCCTTCTGCTGAACAAAACTAAAACTACAAAATTATGTGTTTGTCTCTGATAAACAATTTCTCAGATGAAACATGATGGTAGCAGTCAGTCACTGCAATAAAAAACTCCATTTTAGATTAGTGGATAGAAATAACAGGAGACATGCCAGGCCATGGAATTGGGGGGCTGAGCAGAGAATCCACATGCTGCACTAAATACACATTGTAAACCACATTTAGTCACATTAAAGTGGGGCACCTGAACAGAGAACATTACTCAGCACAATAACTGAATTTAGCCCATACTTAACATATTGCCCAGGGCAAAAACCTGCCTGATATAAAGAGGGTTAACTCGAGTGCAGAATAGATTGAAAAGGCTAAATTCCTGCTGAATTACCTTGTGCAACTAACACTTTTTCCTGCTGTCATCTTGGGTTTGCCTTAGAGAGGTGATGACACCGGGATTTTTGTGAAGCCAGCTGCGAGGGGAAGGTGTTAGCATGACATTTACATCACACAAACACTTGCACTGCACACGATTGCTCCCAGTAATGCACAGCGTGTAAAGTTTGGCCTGGTCAAATTAAATATCATTAACTCGCCCAATTGAGCAGATTACTTTAAAACAGTTTGTACAGCTGTAAAATTAGGTTCAGTGTAATGTTTTCTCTGGAAAAAGGAAATGCTGATTATGGTTTGAGTTTTATTATTTGCTGCAAATTAAACGTTGCACATTTTACTGTGTGCATCCTAATTTTATTTTTTTTTTTTTGGAACAACTAAACCCAACAAGCAATCAAAACAAAATAATCTAAATTGCAGTGTATAATGTTTTTCAGAAATGTGCTCAGAATAACTGTTGAGCAGGAAACTATTCATAAAGATCCTTTCTCCATCTTCATAGTAAAACCTGGTAAAATCCTGCACAGGACAGATTTCCAGTTCATTCCCAAATGCTGTCATGAACCTGGATTACAGACACTTTAGTACAGGCCTGTATTTTAATTTAGGTTCCTTAGGGACACTTTTATTTCTGCAAATCCATGGACTGGCATCCTCTTTGTGCTCTCCTATGCAATTGTTACATAAACAATCATAACTTCAAGGACAGGTTGATGTCATGCAGGGAACAGGCAGTAGTAGCTGCACTGTCTCATAAATTGTTACTACAGGAATTATATCCAAGTAGTTTCCAGACTATGTTGTCTGCAAGCTGATAAAAAGAAAAGGTGAAAAGGAAAAGGTGCTGCACAGCCAGGAAGAACGACATGGGACCAGATTTTAGAACTGGGGTGATAAACCAGCTAAATTCTAATCTAAACCCCCTCCTGCTGCAGAGGGACCTTGTGTAGAAAGGGTTTGTGACTTTCGGGCATTCAGCTTCCAGTGGGTAAATTGATAACTCTACAAGCAGAACTATACTGGATGTGTATACAATTTTAAAGGATGGGTTTGATAGGATGGCAATGATTACAGTGAAATGGAAGCATAAGTCACTGTACTGCTGTTATTATGGGCTTCTTAACCCACTCCAAAGATAGGGTTGGCGATTTTGTCTTTAAAAGTTAATATTTCTATGAGCTGTGGCAGCACCCACATCATGTTAGGCAAACAATCCTCTGGACAGTAGCTGTCCACATGATGAATGGTTTTGGGGTCAGTCTGTGGATCCCTTACAAGGAATGATTCCTAAACCCCAGCTGAGGGGAATCCTTTTGGCTCTGCAGGTTCCTGTCTGAGCAGCAGCCTTGGCCACTGTGGTGATGCTGATCTATGAGATGTGGTTAGAACTGCCCTAACAAATGATGAAAGAACACACAGTGACACAAAAATACACTTAAAAGTGCTGTACAGCAGGGAATTACATTTCTGAATCTGGTTCCTAAAAAACCTGCAGTAAGTGCCATAATATGTAGTAAATACTCAGCAGTGAATAGCTTGTAATTACTTTTTTTTTAAAGCATTTCCATCTCAGCACACCAATAATATCATTTTCCATTACAGGGAAATAAGGATGGCAGTGCTAAATATTTGGATAATAAAAAGCAGTAATTCCCCAGTCTGCTTATGCATAACAGAGATAAATTGCTTTTTAGTCTAGAAAAAGTAGCAGGTATTGGTATTTTATTTTTAGCAGCACAAAAATGATGCAGAAGAGAAATATACTGGGACGATCTCAATGGCCTGATTGCTGGTGTCTGTGTTGAGTCAGTACTTGTGGCTAATCCTGAGCCTAGCAAATAGGTGGTACTAATATGCTTAGTTTCTGTCGGGAAAATTTGTTACAATTGACAAATAATTACTCCCAGTGCTTAAAAGCCAATAAATACATAATAAAATAAATAAATTAATAAATCTGTACAGATTTGCTTTGTTTAAAAAAAAGAGGCTTTATATTCCTAGACTTTATTCCTAATGCTGCTGAATTGTGCTCAGCAATTTTTTTCCTTATAAACAGTCACATCTGAAATAACACAGAAAAAAGATCCATGCACATGAACGCTTCAGAAGACTGCCAAAAACGACAAATATGCATAATTTCTGAAGAACAGGCCATGTGACAGAGACAATGGGAACTTTCATGGCACAAAGGATGGATAAATTAACTTGTCTGGAAGGGTGAAATGCTTAGCTTTTGGACCTTCTTAGCATTGGAAATATACTGAATATGGAGAAAGCTGTAGGTAAAATGCAGTGACTGGAGTTAAACGCAGCTGAATGGACTTGGTGAAATTTGTGGTGCAGCCAGAGAGTGGGTTTAGCCACTGCATGAGACAAGGACATAAATACTCTGTATTAACACCAGACAGTGAATAAGGAAGGCATGCTTGAATTGATTTTTTTTTTTAATAGAAGCAATGCAATGATTATGAAATAAAACAGCATTTACAGTATTTTGTTTTGTAGTATGTACTGTATGTTCTTCTGCACTAAGGTGGGCTGGAGAGAGGAACAAGAAATATACAGAGGCAGCAAGAAATGTACAGATAAAGATGGCATAATCCTGTCTGGGAGGTCTGTGTCTGCTGGAAGTTTAATACTTGGAATGAAAATAAAATAGTCACTTGAGCTTGATTTGATGCTCACTGGAGTCAAGGGGTGTTTTGCTTTTGCAGTGCCTCAGCTCAGGCTCTGACTGAGAGAGGACATTAACAGCAAATCAAGAAGTTATGAAGCTGAGAGTGCCACCAGCATTCCATGGCCAAACTGAGATAATGGAAGGGAAAATGCTGCCATGGTCAGTTAGGGTGGAAGTGATGTATATTTGTAATTGAGAAAAAGAGAGATGATGCCCAAAGGCAGAACAGGGGAAGCCATGGCACAAATCCAAATGGGTGACCCCGGCAAACAAACATAAGGAAACAATGTCTTCAACTCTCATTTTGATCATGGAGCTCCCATTAATTCCTACGCCCAAGAAGTAAATGGTCAGAAAAATAAACAGGAATTAATGAAAAGAGGAATGAAAAAGAAAATCTAATATGCTGTATCTGGCCCCCAATGGAAGCAACAGAACTCCACTGAGGAACCCTAAACATCAGGTGGAATTGCTGAGGAACATCCCATGACAGCTTAGGAGGTGTGAGTACAGCAAATATGTGGGTAGAGCTGGAGATCAGACTCCTCAGAGCCATGCAAAAGGCTGGAAATGTTTGAGTGCTACCTTGGAGATACAAGGGTAAAATCAGGCAGTAGGATCTTGGGGGGGTGTAGGGTTGGCAAGACCCAAGTGCATTCCTGAGTTTGTTTTCAAATCTCTCTCTGTTGGTAGCTACATATTAAGTAGAAAAAACAAATAAATCAGGGATGATTTGTGAGCAGTGATGTTTTCAACAAGGAGAAACGAAAAGAAAAACCCAGGAAAATCCTCATATCTCTTCAGGCTTGTGAAGAATTTGCTCTACCTCACTAGGAGATGGCTTTCCATACAATTTTCCAGTGCTGTGAGTGTGTAAGGGGTTGGATGCACATTGGCTTCTCTCTGCTGCAGCTGTGCAAGGCATTTGGCATCCCTCCTGTTGAAATCTCCTCCTTCTATTGATTCCAGATATGTCACAGTGAAATACCTTTTACAAGGACAGATTTTCTCACGTTTTTATATTTACAGATGTTCTTTTACTTTAACAATTGTTCTACTGAGAGGTTCCTGAGCCAAGGGCCACTGTTTAGATGCTAATTTCCTGAGGTCAGAATTGGCACAGGGTGCAGAGGCTGGAGCCTTCCAGCCTTCCCACTGTGAGGACAAGGCTGGACCTCCTGTGCAAGGCAAAGGGAATCTGCAGCCAAGGCTGGGATGGCAGAATTGTTCTCTGTTACTAGAAAACACATTCTTATTTTTGCTTGAGGTATGAGGCAGGATAGGACACGCTTGTGCTATTACATAAATGCCATTTTATCAATAGCTGCTGTTTAATAATTGAGCAAGGTAAGTGATTTACATGCTTTATTTCTCTGGGTGGGAAGAGAAGGCTAATTAATTGCCACTTTTAAATGGCAGACATAAATTAGAGGCCTTCAGGTATATCAAAATATGTTACTTTTTTACAAGTGGACAAAACTTCCTCCTGGTTGCCACCAATTCTGATTTTGTTTTCCTTCTGACCCAGAGCTTATGGAAGCCCTAGCAGTGGTGGTTTCTCTTTTCCTGTGAGAACAGAATTAACACACCTGGGTTCTCTACTCAAGGATGTTCCTGGAGCTCATTCCCAGTTTCCCACTTGCAGCCACAGGAGGGGCACACACAGGAGCCCTGGCAGGGGACACTGGGACAGGGCTGTGACAGGAAAGGGCTGGCAGAGGAGAAGGTGGGGAGGGTGCTCAGGGCATGGAGGAGTTCAGCACTCAGGCATGAGCAGACATAATCTGTAACAGTACAGATGGAGTGACTGTGAGAAAGCCAGAAAATCCCTGTGGAGAACAGTTTAGTTAGAATTATTTTGTATTTTATTTTTGCAGCAATAGTGTGTGACATTGTTTTCTGGATGTTGGGAGCACACAGCAGAAACCAGACAGGTTTCAGTAAATTATTTTTTCCCATTAATTTAGACTGATTTCTGTAGGTTTAATGCCATGAATGATAAACATTTGCATGCATTGTACAGCTTGTTGGCTCTTCTGTGCCTCACAAATGTCACAGAGAAAAAAACTTTTTTGCCTAAGAATGAGTAAGCAGCTTTTCTTCGTTGAAATTCATGCAAATCCTTGGGAAGTGCACTATAAAAATGCTAGTTCTGTTAGACTACAGATGCCTGTGCTCCATTTAAAATGCTCTTTATGGTCTGATTCACTCCTTTAGCAAGTTCTTAAGGAGTCTGCATACTAAGAAAAAGCAGCACAACTTTAAAGATTTTTATAGAAGCAGGAGCCGCAAAAAGCCTATTTTATAACCCTCCCTTTTCCTCAGGAATTGGAGAAAAAAGGTTCAAAATACAGGTTAATTCTTCCTGCAGATCCATCTAATCCCTCTTTTATTTCCCTCATATGTACAGTCTCCCTCCTTTTCAAAACCCCAGAATGATATTGTTTAGTAATAGACTGTTTCCATGTGTGTGCATTTCCTTTCTGCCTTGTGAGCCATCCATGACAAAACAGTTCAGACCAAGGAAAAATTCTTTTCCTTGAGAGCACAGAATACATTTGTTCTCCAAACCGTTAACTTGCAAATGGAAAATCTTGGGAAAAAGAGCCTGGAAATAAAGGAATTTTGATTTTGCTAGTAATTAGCACATTTAGGTATTACCAAGGCAGTGCCAGGAGTGTCTGTAGCATACTAAGGTGCTCTTGGTTGGGTTCTCAGGCTCTGCCCCTGTGGATCACCACTCCAAATAAAACCACAGGGGATTTTATAATTTTCTTCAATGAAAACACTGAGCAGTGCTGGGGCTTCTGAGACTCTTGGACTTTCACTAGAAGCAAAGTTTACTTGGAGCCCTTTTTCTCGTAAATATGCATTAATCGTGTTAAATGACTTTATATCAGGGCAGAAATGCTTTTCCTCATTTTTTCAAGTGATCTTTTGTGTATCTTTGCATGGCTTAATAACCCATATCCACCTAGAACACAGCCAGAAGTTTACAGGCCTCCCCTTTCAATGCCTCTCTCTGCCATTTCTGCAGCGTGCCCCAGAGGGGGCCAATCAATGGGATCTCTGAGTGAGCTACAAATGAGCCATAAATAACCATGAATTACTAATGACTGGATTCAGCAAGTGTAATTACCCGTTTTCTCACATCCTCTGCTTTGTCCACCTCTAGCACTGCACCTCCAGTGTGGCTCCTTGGGAAACGCTCTTGCCCTTCCCACATGTGCTTTTCCCAAGAGGCAAAACCCATGTCTATGTGTTCATCTAGTACAGCAAATTACAGATTTATAGCAATGACAGCTTTCAAAAAGCTCTGTATTCTATATTTGTTTGAAGTAACACACAATGAGAGTGAACAGCACGAAAAAATGAAAACCTTTTCAGTTGAGGGTGCAATGTTATGTGGACTCAAGCTGAATTTGAGTAGCATAAGAAACAATTCTTGTCCTGAATCAGACCAAAGGCCCCTGCAGAGCAGCACCTTTCTCCCACAGAAAAAGGGAATGGTCAAAGACTAAGATTTGGAGGGATCTTTCCCCTGCTGTGGCCTTCCAGCACTCAGTTTGGTAAGGCAGTATTTAACACCATACCTCAATTAAAATCAGAGTAGTACAACTTTCTGGTGTACAGACCAGCACTTCAAATAATACTGACATCATTTTAGCAGCACATCAGACTGTGCAAGCACACAGCAAAAGGCAGTGCTGCCTCTGGAGACCTGCTCAGGGCAAACAGACAGAAGGGATGTCTACCGAAGATGAAACACAGAACAAGTGAGTGATCTGCCTGAGGTCACAGGAGGGCACAGCACAACTCAGACCTCCCATCCCACCACCCAGGCACTGTGTTTAGGATCATTCTGATTCCCAGCACCCTGTTTTCACACTGCTGGTCATTGTTTGTAGCTTTTAAGTCCATCTTCCTGCTCCCTCCCCTCTTCCACAAACATGATGCAGGACAGGAGAAGAGCAATTTGACAGCTCTGAAGATCACCTGTGTTGAAGAGGGTTACTGAAGCTGGTTCCAAGAAAAGATGGAAAGAACACCCTGTGCTGCTCTGTGGGAACCCAGTGACAGATCCCAGAGGGGTTTCTCAGCCCTGCTGCTTCAGGAGCTTTGTCACCCTGGGCCTTCCACAGGCAGAGCTGAAGTGGCTGAAGAACACAAACCTCAGAAGGGAGTCCCAACACTCCTCCCTCCGTGCTGCCATGGCCATGAGTTCTCAGTGTGACATTGACAAAAACACCTTCATTTTCCTTTGCTTTGGCCTAAAACTGAGGCAGTTACACAGATTTATCGGGTCAGATACAAGAGCTTCTGCTGAACTCTGAAGCACCTAGGCCAAATTTAAAAGTTCTTATCAGCTGTGATCTTCCAACATATGAATGATTGCTTTCTCTAAAATCATCTTCAGTTTTCATTTTGCAAGAATGTACAGAATACTGAAGTTGCAAAAAGCCCTCTTGTTGCACTTCCATTTGTAGTTTTTGTTACTATTTGGGATAATTTTGATATATTAGTGCCCAGTTCCTGTGCCAGTGGACAGCATGCCCAATCAACTCTGTGTCCCTGCCCAGGATTATCCCTGGAGGGACACAAGAAAGAAAACAGTGCCCTGATTCTGACCATTTGTGTTTTGGATGGTGGTATCTGACTTTTTTCCTGAAGATATTCCATATTAATAGGAAGTTTTCTTCAACTGTCACTGCTTAAATTAGTGACTATTGTAATATTTAATGTTTATGCATATTTGATATTATTTATTCTGCCCCTCTCCTGTCAAATCCCTGACTTGTGCCCAAGTTCCAGTTGGATCTGCTTCCCTTTACCCACCAAATCTCTGCAAGGACCAATCCAGTGTTCATGTAACTGTAGAGTTGTCCTGTCCCAGTGAAAATGAAGCCTGACCTTTTCCTTCCATTATTAATGAACACAACAAAACACATTTATTGAATCTGTACTTTTTCATTACTCCATATGTTTCCTTTTTTCCCAGCCCTTGTCTGACATGTGACAGTAGAGCACAGAGTGATTGTCCCTGGTGCCTTCTCCCCTGTGACTTCTTGCCACCTGCTTCGTAGCATTAAACAGATGTATAAGTGTAAAGCATCACAAACCTCATCCCTTCAATCATTCATCATTTTAAAAAAACCCTAATAAATCCATGCTATGGCCGAGCATTTTATCTGCCCACTGTAAAGATGAAAGGCACTGCAGATTTTAGGAAGATTATGCAGCAGTGAGACATTTCACGTGCAAAGGAGGTCAAATTAGGCATTTATATCACAGGTGACCATTAGGCATTTGTTTATTTCATATCAGATCTTATGTTCCTTTAACGGCCAAAATATCCCTCTAACTTCGCAATAAAGAATATCTTCCAGAGAAATCCTAACAGAGGCACTGCGTTATTCATCATCAAGTGAAGAGGAAAATTTCAATTGCCAGTTTCTGGTAAATGTCTAATTAGGAAAGGGGACTTGTGAGCCACAGACAGGCGCCACGATCATTAAAGGGCAGTTTTCTGAAGATTATGAGTCTCCAGTCTGTCAAGCAGAGTTTTCTACAGCTGAACTAATTCTGCAGTAGAAAACCCCGTCTAGAACAAAGCCCTTGGAATTAACATCTTGTTTAAGCAAACACATGACTACTTTGAAGTAAGTGTGATAGGTTCACAACTGTTATTGAGGTCGAGTTTAATGGCAGTGAAGTGACAGAATCGAACTTCAGCGCTAGTTTTAATTTCAGCTGCAGCACAGGCTGCACATACAGAGCACTCGAAGCCATACACTGTATTTCAAGTAGAGCAGCTCCCTATAATTGGCACCACCACTTTGGTCTTAACATGGAAAACTACTGAAATGTAGAGCAACTAATTCTCTGGCTGCCCAATTAAATTTGAGGTTGTGAAAAGCATATGTACAGAGGCAATTATTTCTGTTTTCCAAATCTTACAGTTTTGATTAGGGTTTTTTTGTTGGTTTTTTTTGAGCTGAATGTTTATTTTGGCAAGCTTCACTTTGGCCCTGCTTTAGGGTAACATCATTGCTCAGTAGGTTTAAGTCTAGTTAGACTGTTTCCTTGAATTAGGCTTTCTTACTGATTGATTACTTTGGTCTCATTTTCTCAAGTCTGAACGTGCAAATGGAATTCTGATGGCAAGGGGGCCTGCACTGGTGATCAGCTCAGTGCAGCAGGTTGTGTGGGAGTTCTGCTGGAGAACAGTGCCCTGCAAGCGATGCCACTGGAAGCTGCCAATGGAAAACAGTGTTGGCTTGTTCCTCATCACTGCTGACCTCTCATTAGCACAGAATTTGTATCTGACCTTGGTGTTTATATAACCTTGGCCACAGAGCATCTCAGTCTGCTTTAAAACACAAATCCAGCTTGCCCACTTTTGCTTTTTACCAACACTGTCATTTTTCCACATCTCAGGGACGTGCCAGGATGGGAGCATGCGAGTGAGGCTTTCAAGTTTCCGACACGCTGCAGGATCATGGCAACAGCTGTTTATTTATACATGAACTTTAGTATTTGTGAGGGGTGCCAGCTCAACAATCACGGAGCAGAATCTTCTGACCTCGGCTCAGCTGCACCAAGGGCAGTGGCAACATGAGCTTGTTTCCTGCCAGCCTGTCCTCAGCCTGGAGGGACAGCCTGCAGCAAGGGGCTGGGCTCTGTGCTCACCCATCTCAGCGTTTCTCAGCTGCAAGTGCCAGTTTGGATGGGCTGTTTTTATGGTGTCTTCCCACTGGGGGAACTCCCATCATCCTAAATCCCAGGGAACAGTTCTGAGCATTGCCCATGTGAGTTTAGAGCCATCTGTGATTCAAAATTCTATATTGACATGCTTGGAAATTCTTCCAAGTGGAAGAATTCCAACCCCCATGGCAGTGGGGTTGGAATTACAGGATCTTTAAGGTCCCTTCCAATCCAAACCATTCTGTGATGCTGTGAGGATTCTGTAAAACACTGTGTCCATTTAGGAAATGATTTCACTGTGTGTTTACCTCCCTTACTGTGGGCAATGTGTGCTTAGTGTGAAACAGGTACCAGGAAAGTTCCTTAAATTGCAGGCTCAAACTTTTTTTACTCTATTTTGCATGCTCAAAAGCTCTATCTCAGATGACTCATTCTTCTGTAAGTTTCCTCCAATGGAGTTTACTTTTTGGTCTCTCAGGAATTTTCACACAAAGGGAAAAGCCCTGATTTCTGTTATTGTTTATGTAGGAGTTGATGGCATTGAAAAAAGCACATCAGAAACCTGGTGTTAAACACCCTCCCAATTTTCTGGTTTTCTTTCTTCCCCCTTTTCCTTCCATTTTCACAACTTTTAATATCTTCTGAAGAAGACTTCCATTTAACCAGACACCTAAAAATCCAATAGCATATATTACTTCATTTAATATGCTGTATTCAGCTGGGAAGTAAACCTTGGGACACACCTAAGATGGGATATGCAGCCCATTGCTGCCAGGCTCATCGGTGGTGACACTGCTCTGCATCAAGCTGCCACAGCCCCCTTTGTATTTGTAGCACAAAGCATTGATATGCACGGCTACAACAGTCTCTAATGATGAGGTGTCTTAATTTGGTTTTTATTATGTGATTAAAGGTACAATAAGGTAAGTGCTCAACAAGAGGGAAGACCATTGTTCTGCATCATTAAGCTCACAGCAGCCCAAAAAGAAATTGTAGGCAATGTGCCAAAGCCCTTAATGAAGAGGATCTCTTTGAATTATCTATGGATGAGGAAGGGATAAAGCCTGAGCCCTGGTATATTTGATCCTCTTTGTGCTCACTGTTAGAGGACTTACAGAGCCAGCCGTACTGGACCTTCTGGAATTGTAATTTATGGAAGCATTAATTTCCCAGCCACACTAAAGCTCTTGGCCTAATAGAGAAAGTGCAGTTATGTACTATTATTAATTCCTTCAAGTGCCTTCTGAATTCCTACATCTTGGAGTCATGAACTTTTAAAAAATAAGGCTAAGGAGATTTATTAGCAAGGATGCTCAACATTCCCTAAAATCAAGTTATGCAGATTTTGTCTAACTCAGATTTCTTAAAATAGCAATGCCTTCTTATCACATGATATTAGGGTTATATGGATGACACAAAAAACCACTGTAAGAGACATTTTCTGCTGTTGGCAGATTTTGAAACTTTTATCTTCTATATTCTGTAATTTGAAATGGCAGTGATCCTTCATCTCCCTCACCATTAAATTTTAGGTGATTGCTCTTGTGTGTAGGTTACATGAGGACGTATTTTTATAGTTGTAGTGACATATAATTATCTGGATGTGCTCCATAAGCTATAGAATTCCCTCCCTCCTGTCTTGCGAAAGAGAGAAATCAAAGTAGACCCCGTTAAAATAATTTTGCACAGTTATTTATATTCTAGAATAATTAGGAATTATAGTCTTAAATAATTCAGGTTTTGCTATGTTAGAAATCCCAGTTTTACAGGATTGCATGCACCTTTCCCTTCTGTGGAAACTGAAGGCATTCCAACGGTGTTTCCCAAAAGAATTCCATACTTAACGAGGAGCACTGGGCTCTCACACAGGCTGCAGCACTTTGCAGGTTGACAAAATCCTAAACCCAAACTCCTGCCAGGGACCTGCACCTGCAGCCAGCACTGGATAGTTCAGTCATCTCAGATATCAGCAGGAACTGTTCCTGGGACTGATTTCGGGACATGTATTTAAAGAATCTTGTCCTGCATCTGTCGGGAGATGTCAGTAAGTTGCAAAGGTTCTCTGCCACCTTCCCTTCACGACACAAATTGAGCAAGCCCCTGAGCAATCACAGCATTCTGACCGGGTGCTGTCTCAGTCTGCCCCGGTTGTTGCACTCCTGAACGTGACTCACTGACAGTCCCTAAACCCAGACTGCACAAAAACTTGCCAGGATAAGGATTTATTCCCACAACCACTGCTGTATCTGTGCTGAGCATTCACACAGACCACACCTGGCCCCAGGTGTGCTGCTGCAGGCAGCACCTGCTTCTCAGATCAGAACACTGGCCGAAAAATCTGATTACCTCCCTCTAAAATTCCTGCCCCCATCACATGCACAGCAGCTTAGCAAGTGGAAGTGTGCTGGTATAAATAGAAATGACAGTCAACATGTCTTTCTATTTGCTCCCACAGGTTTTTTTTTTATTCTGCAAAGCGTCAGCGTCCTTTGGGTGAGCGAGCGAGAATTAGATCACAACTACGTGGTTAAAATTTAATCACTTCCCCACTAGCACAACACACAGACCACATCTTTTATTCACTTTGTTGTCAGTGACATCAGGATCTGGGATCAGCTGCAGGTGGGAAGGCAGCAGGACACGGGATTGCTGAGCAATTCCCTCTGCCGGCAGCACGGAGCAGCGCTGGGAATGTCACCCAGCAGTTGTCACTTCTCCTAAACCACCTCAGGAACGGCAAGGGGGGAAAAGTACAGCTCGAAGGGTCTGGGTAGTGTCTGTCCATCCAGAGTCTTTGTACAGAGAGCCCAATCCACCTTCTCAGTACTGACTGTGAGTGTGTATGTCTGTGAATACCTCCAGGGAGATCTGCAGGAACACATCCTGGAACACCTGGCCATGACTTTGCAGGGCTTCATCCCCTGCCTCAGTCCAAATTGTACTACAGATGTGACAGAGTAAGGAATTTCAGAGGCACGCAGAAGGAATGGCAGAATCAGGAAATAAAACCTTGGCAATAGAGTTTGATGTGTTAATACACTCACAGAAAACTTCTCAGAAGGTTCATATGAGTAACTTGGTATACAAAGATCTGTAGGGCAGTGGTTTTAATCTGCTGTTAAATCTGTTAGCTGGTGCTTTTACAGAGCAAGGTGCAACACCTACAACAACCAAATACAAACTCTTAGTGACAGGCACTCACAGATCAGACTGAGCACCAGTGAACACACTGCACACAAACAAGTGGCTCTAGGTACTTGAAAACAGGTACAAAACCTTCCTAGTGCATCTTTTCCACTTGTGCAAGGAGTGTGTGACCAAGCCATGATCCTTGACAAGGAATTTAACCTAATATACACTGGAGAAATGAACACAGTCTTATTTTGTGATGAAAGTTTTGTGAAAAGTTTCATGTATAATAGCTACATTTAAATATCCGATGTTCTGCACATGGGAAGATACAGGCTAAAAACATAATCATTATCACACAGACTTCAAATAAGGCAAACTAGCTTTCACTTCCAGTTCCTGATGTTCCACCTTCCCTGCCCTTAACAGTGACCACAAACCAAGAGAGAACACTTGCTTTCAGAAAATAAATGTATTTCTTTACCTGACAAACTTCATACAGCAACTTGTACTGCTCTTCTGGCTTCTGCAGAGTGCACAAACTGCATCCCATGTTTAAATTCAAGCGGCAGAAAGGATCCTCCTTATTCCCCCGAGCAGCCAGAGCGATGCCTGTGGCCAGGGCGCATCCAGGTGAAGCTGGAGCCGCAGGTGAGGCTGGAGCCAGCACTGGCGGTGGCAGCACCGCGGAGCTCTGCCCGTCCCCGGCTCGCAGCTCCCTCCTCTGCCTCTCCCGGCTCCCAGGCACGGCTATATACCGCCACTCATGCATATTAATCAGCTCTCATTGACTATTCATAACAGACAGTGATACACAAGCTATAATTGCCAGCTATGACAGCTGAAATTTCTCTAATTAACAGGCAAGTGCTTCAGTAGCAGGCATAATAAAGGACACTAACAATTTTGTAAAGCATTTTGTAGCAATTACAAATAAACACGACTGCGTTTTACTACGGTCCCTCAGGATAATTCTTCCCACATTTCAGCAGGCTGGGAGCAGGGTTTAAACGTAAGGCACAGTGAAATGAATGTCGTGGTGCAGAACTCAGCCAGGGTGAAGTTGAATATGCTCAGTAGCATTTATTTCCCTCCTGGACTGTGGTGCTATTTGAGAGCCCCAGTTTTACAGCAGCAGCTGACTGAAGTGCGTGTTTAACAAGCACAGCAGAGAAAGGCATCTCTGTCCCTGGAAGCCTCCACAGCCTGGCTGCAAAGCAAAGAAGATATATGTGTGTGGATTTAGGGAAAAAAACCCAAAAAACAAAACCCAACAAAAAAGAGTGTCGTGTATTAATAAGATTAGATTTAGATTAATGTGTATTCCAAGTGAAAAATGGCCATTTATGCTACTGACTCCTATTGTGTATTTGAGTGGTGTAAATGACAGCTTCACGTATTATCTGTGATATTAAAAATATAAACTTTATGAGATTATAAAAATATGCACAATAAAATCATGGCATTTATGAGTACTCAGCGTTTGAGTGCGTAGATCTGCATTAAACCTGTACCACAGATGTAAAGGATAAGACAGCAGTGAACTGCCCAATGAGCTAGAAAAGTACTCGTAACTCACAGGCTTTATGGATATTTTCCAGTCTGTGAGAAGCACTACCTTGCCTTGGGAATGTGGATTGACCGTAATTTTCCCAGTTGTTTAAGCATTCAGAAGGGGCTGCATTTTTATAACCTCACTGCAACTCATTCTGCCATAAAGAAGGGACAGAGCAGCCAGGAGTGAGACCAAGGGTGCCATTCCCAGCAGGAAGAGCCTGGATGGATCCTGGCCATGGTTACCTGACTGGTTTTGACTATTTGCTCAGCGAGTTTCTGTGGATCACAAGGGAAGTGTTGTGCAAGGATCATCTTTCCTGTCCAAACTCTGCACACAGGTGCTTGCCGTAGGGATCTTGTGGAATACTCAGCTCTTGCTACAATGGCACTGACTCACAGTTTGCATTAAAATGTTCATTACTGCAATGCAGCTCATGCTTTAGTACAAATTTAGTAAACTGAGACTGACAAGAAGGGGTCCCTTGACTCTGAGGCTTTATTTTGGTAGCAAAATTTGCCTGCCTACAGAAAGAAACAAAGAACAGAAAGAAAGGAGACCTCATTTCAGTGGTGTCCAGCAACAGAACAAGGGACAATGGGCACAAATTGAAACACAGGAAGTTCTATCTGAATATGAGAAAAAAATTCTTTATTGTGAGGGTGGCAGAGCCCTGGAACAGCTGTCCAGAGATGCTGTGGAGTCTCCTTCTCTGGGGCTATCCAAAACCCACCTGGACATCATCCTGTTCAACCTGGTCTGGACGACCCTGCCGTGGCAGGGGGGCTGGACTGGATGATCTCCAGGGGTTCCTGCCAATCCCACCTGTGACTGAAACCCTTGCCAAACACCCAAACCAAGCAGGAACTTTATCCCTGATCTGTGACCGTGCTGTTGCCCTGTTGAAAGAGCTGCTGCCACCATGGCAGCAGGTGGAGCAAGGCAGAGGAAGCCTGGATGTAACTGCTGCCCTCAAGGAATGATTCAGGCTATTCCTGGTCAGATATGCCACTCAAATACTGCAGCTTTTCCAAAGCTGGTTGACAGCCAGTGACTGTGGATCTTGAACAACTGGAAAATTCTTGCAAGAGGGGACTAGTGTTCCCTAAAAGCAGAAAAAGATGATGATGATAAGTGAGTTAAATAAAAAAACCTCAGACTCTATGGAAATTGTAAAAAAGTTTATGGCTTTGATTAGATAATTTTTTGGTTATGTAATTTGATTAAGCAACTTGAAGTAAAGCTTCCAAAAATGTTGTCTGTGATTTTGGTTTTCTTCTTAAATGCAATTAAGTTTCTTCTCAAATACTAGATGCCATTTAAATAAATGTTAGTGTTCTGTTCAGGTGGCTGAGGTCAGTCAGGATTTTTTTTTTTTAGGACTAGCATGCAGCTGGATCTGCTTAGAAATAAACCAGAAACATGTGGGATATTTAATTTCCAGTTTCAACGGAAACACACCTATTTGTTATTTCCCTATAGCAACGTGATAGACTGCAGGAGATAATGTTTCATCTGATTCAGAGGGATAATCCCTAAGTCAGGCCAAGAGAATAAGCCCAGCAGAAGACTTGTTTTGATGTGTGAGTGGAGGGTCCCATAAATGTGATGTTTGGGATTCTCCAGCTGACACAGCCCCTGGTAAATGAGCTGCTCCTGGAGCCAGGCCAGTGCCCATCTCACTGGAGATGTTTCCATTGTTGAAATATAACTTGCATCTCCCCTATTCATCTCATAGGAGAAAATAGTAGCACTGCCTGGGGTCAATATAGACTGGTTTTTACAGCACTTTGCCAAACTTTAAACATTTGGGCTGTAAGCTTGTGTTCTGGGCTTTTTCCAGTGCTGATTTCTGCCTTTAATGGTACACTTGAGCTGAAGTTTCAGTCATTTCCAAGAGTGAGATTACAGGGAGAAAAAAAGTTTGCCTATGTTCTGAAACTTTGGATGCTTTCTTTGAGAGGGGTTTCAGTATCAACATAATTTGAAACAAGAATTTGAAGTTTGGCACCAGGATGGTTTGCGTTGTCCCTGTGAAATCTGCTAAATTTGGTCAACTTCTCCTAAGCTGTTGCAATTTATGTGTTCTCAGCACAAAGCCGGTGCAAGCTTCCAGTTTAATTCCTGAGAGACTTTAAACGAGTTCAGTGAGTGGTGCCAGGTCTGAGGAGGCCAGCTCGGTTTCCTAGTGGCTCTTTGTGAGGTGGGAGGATGGATTCCAAGAACAAAGGGATGCTCTCTGAGCTGCCGGGATGGGCTGGATGGTAATTATGTGACTTTTTAAATAACATATTGACCAAGGAAGCCTTGCAGGAGCCTCATCAGCACCTGCTGTACCTGGGGCAGGTAAGGCCAGGCTTTCCTGATCAGGCAGCTCATCCTGGGATCTGTCACCAGTGCTAACGATGTGCCATGTGTGGTCTCGCCAGGGCCACAGATAATGAGCTTAACCAAATGGACGGCAGTGCAGGGTTTACATCACGTGTAATGGGAATGTTAGAGTGGTCCCAGCTGAATCTGAGCAATCCAGGCTGAATGGGAAGTCAGCGAGCCAGCTGACTGGGAACAATAGGAAATAGCCTTTGAATACACAAGGTGCCAGCGAGAGCTTTCATTAGCATTTATCTAGATTACTCACTGCCTGCCTGCCCGCGTGTGACCAGGGCTGCAAAATCCCCTTCGCCACAATACCTGGCTCCCACTACCAGACATTTGCTTTTGTGTCCAAGAGCTAATTCCCAGGGAACAGGAGAAGGTGGGAAGCAGCCAGACTGCCACCACAAAGGGAAGGGTGCTGCTCTTGTCCCCGAGGTCCTGGACAGACAAGGAGGGAATGCTGCCACACACCACGGGCTGGTTTTGCTTTTTGCACGTGTCTTAGCTTCAATTTGCAACCTCTCGGCTTGCAACTACAAACCTAATATAAATTTTGCTGTTTCAATGTTTGATTTATTCCCTGATCAGTCCTGCCAGGTGCTGGCAGGTAAGGGGAATCCGCAGGAGGCTGATGCACTTCAGGTGTCCTGCCTGTCTGCACGGGATGGTGAATCAGAATAAAGGGGGAAATGAAGCACTCATGGGGGACCTGCACCCTGGAGGGGATCATTATTAGGGAACTCAAAGGCTAAAAAGCGCTCTCTGCCAGCTTTTCAAGGGTAGGGACTGGCTTTGCCAAGGGTTGGCTCTCGGACAGCAGTTCCCACCAGCAAGAATAAACTTGTGTCCTTTGTGTGAGGAGCAGATGGCACACAGCTCCTGCTCAGAGCTGGCCACACACCAAACCCAGCTCGGGGCTGGGAGCTCCTAATGCTGGAGTGGCTGCCTGCGATATCACTGATGGCTTGGCATTGTTTATTTTGTTTCTTTAAATGCAAGTTGGCTTTCCTACTCTGCGGTGACTATTTAACATTGTATTTCTGTACATATACTTAGCAAGTTCTGTTTAAACAAGTGATTCCTATTTAAGCAGCGTGATTAGGGAAGCGTTTGCTTAATGTATCAATACTTTAATTACTTTTCTTGTTTTTACAAATATTTAAGACTTGTGAGAAACAAAAGCTAGGAAAAAGAACAGCTGTGACTTTATAAATAATTCTTGCTTTGGTGTGTTAAATAAACAGAAGTCATAGAACTGTACAGATTATGGTTACCCAGAGCAGTGTGAAAGAGAACTGTGTTACTCAACCATACTTCAAAGTTAAGTATCTGGGATTTTTCAAAGTGTGAGAGGTGTTTTTTAATTATAACCATTGGGTTACCTTTATTAAAGCTTGAGTGCCTCTGTTGGGAATGTGTTCAGACTGAGTTCTCTTTCCCTGTGTTTATTTGAAAATGTTCAATAATACAGCCCACTGATAGCTGTGAAGCGTTGGGTTCTTAATAATACATGTAATTAGTGTGGATCTAATTTAAAAATACCCTTCTGAAAAGTTCTTTGTTGAATATGTGAAAGCAAACCAGGGTTTTCTATGGCATCGTGCAGTCACAATAATTAAATACACACTCTAAATATAACAGCAAAAAGATCTCAATTCTGGTGGGGTTTTTTTGCATGTGGGCATAGCAATCTGCCTATGCATTGGAAGCTTCAAGACTGAGCCAAAATATTTAAACTAAAACATATCACAAGAGAGGATGTGAAAGCAAATGTAAAACTTTGGCTTTATTCCCATCAGTTAATGCTGAAGTCTTGAGATCCTTATTTGCTCCACTTAGCATCTCTGAAAGAGTTCCAATCCTCAGAAGTAACTTAAATGAAATGATACTTATTGTTAAACTGCTGAAGGAACTGCTCTGTCCTTGAAGCTCTTTAAAAGTCTGATGTTTCTGTAATTTATGCCACTTGAGGAAGGCAGTGATGCCTCGGGAGCATCCCTGCACCATCCCTGTGAGCTCTGCAGGGCCAGCAGATCCAACACTATTGTGTTAATTCAGTCTCCCATGAAGCAGAACGATGAGGTCAGAATAGGGTAAATAACTGTTTAACATGGCACTGAGACCTTGTGGTGGGGAGAACCAGGAGAGCTGACCTATGGACCAGGGAACTCCTCCTCCCCTGGGCTGCCTCTCTGGGTGTTGATTACAGCACTGCCAAGAGGTCTTGGTCAGAGCTGAGGACAAAAGGTGATCCCTGAACCTGGGGATGTTCACGCTGGATTTACAGCGATGACACTGGGAGGGAAGCGGGCAAAACAGGGTTCGAGTGATGAACTCATCAAAAGGGACTGCTCTTTCACCTAAGAACATCCAGCTCCAAACCCACCAGCTGCCAGCCCAGCAAAGCCCAGCTGAGGGAAGGACCTGGAGGCAGATCACACTCCTTGTCCTTTAGCTCAAATCCCCCGTCCCTTTTCCATTCACGACACAATGGAAGCAGCCACTGCGAACCACAAAGCCAAAAGTACGGAAGGCTGGCGAGGAAATGAGAAAATCTGATTATAGGCTGGATTTGTGTTCTAAAAGCTTCTTCCCTGATAGCTGAAGCCTCAGCTTCCTCACAAAAAAGCATCTTTGATTTCCTGGTTTTGATGCTGCAACAGCCAAACTAATCTCTGTGATTTTTTACGGGTTATTTAACTGGACAGCTTCTACTTAAGAAGAATGACAAATTTAAGCTAGCACAAATTGTCACTTTTTATATGGTGAAAAGTGCTGTGGTTATTGTTAGCAAGAATATGCAATAGCAAATTAGGAAGATTTAACGGAAGAAAGTGGATAATGAAAGTACAGGAGTGTGGAGTCAAATGTTAGTTCTACACTTGTGTTTATGGTTGACATGCTTGCAAATCTGGAATTACTTACAGAGCATCAACCCCCATTTTGATTTTGCTGCGAAATATCACTTTAGAGAGACAGTATTGGTAAGCACAGGCTGCCCTGAGTGATGGTTATTTCAAAATAAGAACATTTTCTGTAGAAGTGATAATCCACTTTTAATAATCTCAGAGCACGCCAAATGATTCGGTGGACTTGAATGCTGCATAAAAACTATTGACATAGTACTTCATCTTTAAAACTGATAGACACGTGCCCCAAA
The DNA here is from genome assembly GCA_013400635.1 of Hypocryptadius cinnamomeus. Lineage (NCBI taxonomy): Eukaryota > Metazoa > Chordata > Aves > Passeriformes > Zosteropidae > Hypocryptadius > Hypocryptadius cinnamomeus. Next base: position 70,730 of record VYZP01056760.1, on the reverse strand, counting down.
AGCTAATAAAGTTCATTCTAATACAAACGAGGGAGTAAAATAGTATATCATAGCCTGTGATAGCTTTGGCTCCTGATCATATAACTGTAGCCCAGGGACAAAGAAAATTGAAGTGATTTAGAAAGGTACCCAGTAGGATATATCTGATATTAGGCAGTTTGCTGAAGCAAAACAGTAATGTCAGAGAGATACAAAGGTGTAAAATCCATTTGACTGTGTCCAAGTGCTTCTGCTCTCTGACCTTTATGTCTCCAGATGAACTCCCCTTAGGGTCAGCTGAATAATGCTTAATAACCTATGGCCAGAAACTGCCAAGACCTGCTAAGGATCACAGTCTTCACTTCTGTGTTTTAGCTACTGTATTCATATTAAGAATTTTAAGCCATTTCTATTTGAAAAGATATTATCTTTCATCTCTCAGTTTTTACTGCTCCACACTTAATATGAAACAGAGCAAAACAGGAATGCCATCTCTGGTTCATTAGGTTTCACATTAACCACCCGATGAAAAGAATATGTGGGAATATTAAGTATTAATGGTAAATGGCAGGACTTGCTTATATGTTTGCCTTTGTTTTCATTTCTAGGTTCAGGTGGACAATGAGGGTTTTGATTGCTAATTCTCAGCTAGAGCTCCTGTGCAGGGAAGGCCCAGGAGATGAGCAGACCTTCAATGAGACAGGATTTGAGTCTTTTAGGAACAAAGGAAATGTAAGTGTTCATTTCTGCCTTTGAAGTTGGGAAAGATGTGTTCTCACTGAAGGAGACTGGCATTAGCTCCAGAGCTGGTGTGTGTGATTAATTCCACTGTGGGCTCTCAGAGGGGACAGCAGGGACTCTGCTGGGGACGTGAGGCAGCAGCAGCAGAGTCTGTGCTGCAGCACAAGCACAGCAAAAGCAGAGCAGGTGTGTGGGTAAGAGGAGAGGAACAGGGGGAAACGGGGGCTCTGGCTGGCTGCAATCCCAGAGCCAGGCTGTGTCTGTGCTGGGAGCCCACCTGTGCTCTCCCAGCACCACCAATCTTGAAACCATGGGAGGATACAGCAGGTGGTTCAGGTCCTGCCCAGTGCAGATTTCCATTGTTTAGCTCATGAAACACACCAACAGTACACAGCAATATTTGCTTCCCATTTATCCTCTTTGCAATGTAATCTCACCGGCCCCTGGAATTGCAGCGATGCTGGTTCATGTCTCATTTCATTATAAAATCAATCCTATTGCAAAAACATTGATTGGATAAAAGACACTCTAAGTACTAATGCCTTCTCTGACACAAGAAGGACACTTTTTATGCTTGGCTCATCTTGAAAAAGGAATTCTGGTTCAATGAGGAAAGTCATAGAAGCATTTAGGCTGGAAAAGACCTCTGAGGCCATCAAGTCTGAGCATTAATCCCTGTTGGAGGGCACATAACTCCCAATTTTGTTCCTTCTCCAGGTCACATCACCTGGCTTTATCTTCAGTGGCAATGGAAGTGATTTCCACCTGTTATTAGCACTGTGTTTCTAGGAAGCCCTGTGAATCAATGTTTACCTTAATGAAAGACATAAATTACCCACATTGGCTCTTGTATTGGCCAACTGCATGGAGTTATCCCACAGCTGTACTTCCTCTGCCATTTCTGCCTTTAAAATACACATGCTGATAAGCAGCATTGATCAGGCAGTATTGAAATGAATACACAGATATAAATATTTGATAAAAGAAAAGGCAAAGTACACAGGGAATCATAACCCAGAAATGATCATTCCTATCAGAAGACACATTCACTAATCTTGTCATTTCCAGTGAAACCCCAGAGCTGCTGGTTTTCCCTAATCCAGAAACTGCATTCCAGTTTTCCTGCAGACTCATGTTTCTCTGCATCTCTCTGCAGAAATAAACCAATGTCCTTGATAAGAATTTTACAGAAAGAATGGAAGTTAGACTACAAATATTAATTAATGAGATTGTCTAGTAACAGACAAAATAAGCGGTTGTGTTTCTTCGAAAGTTGTATTATGTGTCCAGAATTTTCATCCTGGTGGCTGCAGCATGAAACATGGGATGCAGAACTTGAAAGTTTGTGTGATTTATGGTGTGACTGTATTTATTCTAAATACTTTTATGGTTTGAGTTGCAGTTTAACTGTTTTGGCGTGTTAGGTGTAGATGGGAAATAAGATTTCAATGACATTTCTTATCCCCTGCCTATCTTTGCTCTCCCCTGTTGTCTCCCCAAACGAGAGGCTTCTGCAGAGAGTTGCACTTTTCAAATTATTTGTGTCTGTTCTGACCATGATGATGACAGAAAACTCACTCTGTTTAGGACACAAATGAACAGGACTGCACATACGTATCTAGAGGCACAATCACATGGCTGTGGGGAAGAGACTGGGTTTCTGAGAAATACACCTACGAAAACATTAATTAAGTCACAGATGAAGCCCAGATGATGGGGCTGCCTACTTAAAACACTACATTGGTTGCCAGGATGATGATCAACACAATTTTCTGTGCTATTTAATTTTTTTTTCCTGTTTCTTGGCTGTAGTTAGAAGGTTATAAACTGGCAGGCATGTATTCCTGAGACTTTGAAATTCAAGTTGCTCTCTGCTTTCTTTGAGTTTCATGTTCTTAGCCGAGGATAGAAATCACAATAATTACAGCTTAAAATAGTCTCATTTCATGGTGTGGCTAACAAGTGAAACTACAAGTAATGATGTAATCTAACATGTCAAAAAAGAAAATGAAAAGAGGAGACAGAAGGCAGGACGGAGCCAAGGGATGCGATGTGCCATGTCATCTTCTAATTAACTAACTGATCCTTTAAACTGTCAAAATCAGCCAGGAAATCCATGGCCCAGTGTCTTATTAATATTCATACTGGGCCATGAGAAGCTCTGATTCCAGTCCCAGTGGTTATAGTTAAACATTAAAATAATAATAAAGAAAAAGCCTGGCTACCCAGGGCTGCAGGAGCATCACATGGACGGGGAAATGCAGGCAGGCCACCCTGCTCCCCACCCTCTGCTGGGGAGCCCTCCCAGGCTGCAGATTGATTTCTGGATTATTAGGGGGGTCGTATATTTAAAAAAAAAAATCCCAATTATTTTTCCTCTTGCTACGAGCTGCCACATTGTTAATCACATTAAGCTCCACGTTGTCAAAGCAAAGAAGGATGCATGGAATGTTTTGCAATACGAGCCCATTTTTAATTTTGCCCACACCAAAGGAATATGCAGTTAATAAAACCTGGTTGTTTGGAGGGATGGGGGAATTCATTTTGCCATGTAGGATGCAATTCAGGATTGTTTTTGCAGAAATCTGGGGCCCGCAAGAAAAATAATCTTCCATAATCTTCTTATAATGCAATTATTCTCTTACATTTCAGCCTGCCAGTCTCTTCCTACTCCCACTAAGCAGTTTCCTGAACCTTGAAGTCTAAGGGAGCAGCTGACATTTGGTTTCTCCATTCATTTTCTGTTTAATTCTTCATGGCAGGACAATGCTTTAAAAAAAATAATAAAAATCCTCTCTGCTCTGAATTACATGGACTATTTTGGGGCCCACTCTGCCATAGACAGGGATGTGCCTGTGTGCAGCAGGAGATGGGGATGAGGAGGTAATTCAGCACCTTCTGAAGTCAAAAAGGAGTTTTGACATCAGCCTTTAACAATTAATTTCAAGCCCAGACTATTTTGAGGGCAGTTAATCCTGTTTTATTCTTGCCATTTCTAGCTGTGCATGGCATAGTAGAAAGCAATATATTATGTAGCCCTTTATAGCAGCATGATCAGTAAAGGAGTAGCTGAGCTGTAAATCACATGCTGTACCTCTCAATGAAAAATAATTAAATTGTTGGAATCTCATTAATTGATATCCTTTATTTAATTGATACACTAAAGGAAAAATATCTTGGTTTGCCCCCTATTTCTTCTGTTCTTTTCCCTGCCCTTGCCAGTTTCCTCTGATATAACTTTCTGCAGTTTAACAGAGCATTTGGAGGAAATAAAGGCCATATTTCCCATCTCAGCCCTTGCTGTTCCTGGGAATCAGCTGGGAGAGGAGAGGATTCCCTGGGAATTGCCCTCCTGTGCTGGGCTGCCCCTGCACCTCCTGCACCCCAGCAGCACCATCCCAGCAGATGGATTTTGGGTTCTCACCTCCCAGCCCTGGGTCAGCAACCCAGTTTGTGGCAGCTGAAGGAACTTTCCCTGGTTTTCCATCGGCTCTGGAGCCTGGCTGTGCCCCTGGAGCAGTGTCAGAGTATTCTGGGATAGCACCAGAACTGCTGCTGTGTTCTTGTCTTCTTCCCTGCCCATGGACACCAAACCCTGGGGCAAGTCCTGCATCAAAACATCCAAGCTGTGCCCACAGAGAGTTGGGATTTCTCTGGGAGCCACTCAGGGCTTTTTCCTCCCCCCCCCAAAAAAAAAAATTTATCTTCAAGCAACGCTATCAACCCAAATATTTAAGATCACCTATTTAACTCAGTTGTTTAAGCTCTATTATGGCTGAAAGGCAGGCTCCATTTAAGAAAAAAATTAAATTAAATACCCCAAAGTGTCTATCAGCCGGGTTACATCAGGCACTGAACTGCCAGACCACAAATCTTGAATATGTTGACGCTAAATGTCTACGAGGAGCATATGTTATGGATCAAAGAACACACTGATTAATCCAGCAGAGACAAAAGTCTGTCACTTTGGTCATGGTGCCATGATACCACAGAAGACAGCACTGAGGAAGCACATGAATAGAGAACAAATGCCAGTGAAAGAAAGAAAAGAGAGAAAAGGGGGTTCCAATCTAAAATAACAGTTTTATTGGGTCAAAAGCTTTCACCTATGGATGCAGTTTCTTAATGCATTTCTTATTTAAAAAAAAATTAAGTTCTCAAGATTTTGGGGGGATGTGAATTTTTATCTATTTCCCTGCTATCTTTTTATTAATACAATTTTATATTAATTCAAGCAGTCCATAATTTCTCTTGTGACAGTTGTCTACCTGAGGCTATTTACATTGGTACATCACGAGGGAGCAGGAACCTGGAATCACAGCAATGCATTCTGAGCTAGGCTGTTATTTCTCCAGCAGTTTGTTGGTTTATTTTGCATTTCTGCCAAGCAGTTTAGCAGAGCACTGTCTTGTTCATGTGTAGTTTTACTTCAATCCTTCCACTGAGGAGTTAAAATAGAACACACTCTTCTTAAAATCTACTTGAAAGCAGAGGAAGAGTTCTTCTTTTCTAGTATTTTTAAGTATTTTTCCATGCAGTATCACATCCCTGTATCTGGTATGTCTTCCCTAAAGGATGATTCAGAAAACCTTTCCCATAACTTACAAAGGAACACTTATTTCAAACATTTTCCATTTAGTTTCAGTGTTTGTTTGAAAGTGTTTCAAACATTTGCTTTCTCTGCATTCATATCTTCTTCCTCACTGTAGCATTTAGTTTTTAATTAGAAAGGGAGAAGAAGACAACTTAGGAAAATGAGACTTTCCCAAATTCAAGCTTTAATACTGAAAATATTTCTTATGCAGGAGGTAGCAAAGCCTGTGAGGATCCCCTGCTTGTAAACTGGGGGATCAGGGCCACCTGATTTTCTAGCGAGAATGGGGTTCCCAGAACCCTTTTTAGCTTCCAGAAGAGTCTGTGGTTGATCTCTGCTGCAGGGCTCCCAGTCCTGCTGTCACTCAGTGGTGTTTTAATGCAGCCCCTACATTTTGACAAGGTGGCCACCTTCATCATCATAATATCCTGTCCATGTATGTGCAGATGGCTAAATTAATGTATAATGCATGAACTAGGTTTCTCAAAAGTAGTCTGTGAGGGGGTATATTAGCTATACATGTTTTGTCACTTTTCCATCTCATTTGGGTACAGATAAGCTATCAGTAATCTCAGACAAGAGATATTTGTGTGTGAGTGGCTGTGCATATTTTATGCTGGCCACAGCTCCTTATACCATGGTGCCTAGCAAGCATGCCAGGAAGCACATGCACCCTCAATTTTACCTGATTTTATTGCAAAGTGATGCCAGGGGTTCTCTGAAGGAATAACCACGGCTGTATCCTGGAGATTCCTTTAACAAGCCACTGCTTGGCTGTATTTGTCCTCAGCTTCTTTTTCTGCATAATTGAAAAGGCAGCTGTCACAGCTACCTGCTGTCCTGCCTGAAACCTGGACAGTGTTAAATAAACCTGACATTTGTGCAGTGCTATAGAAACCCCACAGTGATGGGGAGAGGCCCAGCCCTCTCCATGAGCCTCCCTGATCCCATTCCCAGCAACCAGGCTGGGATCCATGGAAAACCAACACCAACAACTCACCACATCACATTGCACTGCCAGAATGAGCAGGGCTTCCCTCAGAGAAAGAGTTAAAGTTAATTGCATGGTAAAGACCATGAGATCAGAATCCTGGGACTCAGGAACTGATTTATGCACTGCAAATGTGTATATCCTTTGCAGAAAAGGCCATTTCCTGTTTAAAAATGTAAAAATACTTGATTAAACTCTGCGGTTCCCAAACCAAACACATTACACTCTTTAGTCCATTAAAACTCTGCGAGCCTGTTACTTATCGTGCTGTGATGGATTGATTGTGTTTAATCTCTCCTCCTTCTGAAGTTGTTTTCATTTCCTGCAGCCCCCTGCCCTCCCAGCACCAACACACCAGCAGTGCATTCACTGGCCGCCAACAGAGCTGATTATAAAAATCTATTGTCACTTGGACAACGTTTATATGAAAACAGCTACATTTTATCAGTCATTATTATTATTGTTATTATTGTCACAAACCCAGGTGGAAGCTGGAGCGGGATGGCAATAAGGACACCTGAGCAGGCACCACTGAAAATTCTTATCTTCTACCATTAAATTAAGCCAGTGTCAGAAGGGCTGAGGCATTCAAATGATGCTGCACTATATTACTCTAGGAAAAGCACTCTTTAGCTGAAGCTAAACACAGAGTAAACGTGTTTCTTAAAGGGAAAAAAAGAAGTGGACTGTGACCTTTACTCTAACTGTCCAATAATAGTTTGCTATTTACCAAGAAACAAAGGTAAATACTATTAGCAGAGCAACCTTCCCTGCTGTATTAGAAATACACAGGGGCACCAGTGCCGTCAGCCCTTTTCTTTCTCACACCTACTCAGGGACTTCTTGTACAGCTGAGACTCTCTTAGAAGTGTTAATCAGGCTGGTTCAAGGAATTTATGAAATAGAAACTCTCACCAAGTTGGAGCACAGTGCAAAGCCCTGGTGTACAATATTAGTGTCGTAGATAATTAATTTCCTTAAAGATCAAGTTCAGGAATCTTTTTCTGTGGAGTTTCTGAGTCATTGCTCATTCCATGATTTAGGGCTCTGTTTATCCTGAGATTGGTGAACACATACAAGCTTCTTAAAGCTGTTTTGCAGGTCTGTGCTTCTAAATGCTTTCTTTTCTCTCTGCCACTTGCACATTTAAAAAAATGCAAACTGCAGTATTCATAAGTTCATCGAATTTCAAAAGAATGGAGTAATTTTTCAAAACCAGTGTGTGTTCTTGAAAAGGTGTAATACAGATCAATTCTACTGTAGACTATTTTATATTGAGGAGGGAAACTGCCTGCTTGGTGTTTGTTTTCACTTAAAGAGTTCTTAGTAGTTCCCACCCTAATTTCCTCATAGCCCCTTGTGTACGAATTCTATTGGGAACTTTCTCTAACAAACTTGGGAAAATGCTGACAGAGTTACAGACTTCATAATTCATGGGACACTAAGGTTGGTGCTTTTTCATTTCTCTTAAGCACAGAGATCTAGCTAAAACTCAGGATTTGCATTAGTGCTTTTTCAGTTCAGTGTGGTGATCAGGAGGCAGAACCAATGGGATGGCTTCTGAATTATTGCAGGCAATCTGAATATGTGGTTCACACATCAAGAACAGTAGTAAAGAAGAAGGGAAGAATTACTGTTCTTCCCACAAACACATGGCTTCTGAGTGGTGGGAGGCAAGAATTGCTGTTATAAAATATAATGCAGCCAGAAATTTCCAAAAGGTGTCATGTTGGGGTTTTTAAATGCCTAATATCAATTTAATTCAAAATGATGCCCCAATGGAAATGGGATTATTTTACCTGTTAACTTATCTCCAGGAATCTGAAAAGCTTTGACTCATCAGTCAGGTATAGTTAATGTTATACCTTTCAGTTCTCCAGTAAGCCATTTTTCAGATCAGTCTGACTGTGTGGCTTTTACAGCAGACCATTTGCTGGAGAAAGTGAATCAACAGGAAGAAATGGTGTGAATTTTTCCTGCTGCTGTGGATGTAGCTTTTTGGTTCCTCTGGTAATTACTTGGATCAGACCACTGGACTTGTGTGATTAGCCTGCAAACTTTGCTCTGACCTGGAAGAGAAAAGATTAATCTTTTTAATCTTTCCAAGTGTCACAGCACAGCCTGGCATTGTGCTCTTGGTCAGGGGGGTAATTTCTTAAGCTGTATGTTTGGGGTTAAAGTCTTGCTGTTGAATTGCAATATGTGACTAGGGTTTAAGTCACTGTTATGTGTGATTAAGAGTAATTCTGAGCAATTAAAGAAAACAGTTCATTTGTGGCAGGTGGCAGAAAGATAAAGAAGATAATTACTCTTTTTAGCCATCTGTGTTAAGTGCCATTAGCAGAATTAAACTGGGATTCACCACTTTGAAATTTGAGGCAAAGTTCTTTTCCCTTAACTACATAATATTATATTATCTGAAGTCTCATTACAAAAAAAAGAGAGTAATTTCACCCTGCTTGCCATGAGGTGCCTGTTTGTTAATTTTGTTAAAAATGTTGGCACTCCAAGATATGATAAATTGGACAACTGCTTGTACTAAATGTCTTTGAATTACGTGTTGGCTCTGAAAAGCTGTTCAACTTTGAGTGAGTTTATCCTGAAAAGCCCTGATCTGCAGTGATGAACTTCTGCTGAAAAGAAGAAACATTTCTACCCTTCTGTCAGGTGTCTGAAATATCCCACTGCCTTTCCCAGGCCTGCTGAGGATCTGAGCACTTCCAGTGCTGCTGGAGGGATCAGGCAGTGAGCAGTTCCAGGAATATGTGCTGAGATATGGAAAATACACATCACCAAAGCAAAAAAGTGAGCAGGGAAAACCTTTCCTAGAGGAATGGAAACACAGTGCAGGAATTCCTGCCTCCTGGAAGCCTGCAGGGAGTACAAACCAATCCTTTCTCTCTCCAGCTGTGTGATGATAGCACCAAGCACTGCTGGAAATGAAAAGTACAATTCTGGAAAAGCAGTTATCTCCCAAACTCTGGATTTTTTTTTTTTTTCCCCAATTTCTCTGTTTTCTGGTAATTATGAGGCTGAGTTTCATGGCTATAGGACCTGGCTCATGCTTTACCTTCTGGTATTTATCAGTTGTGTCTGCTCTGTACTTTCACTTTAGGTATTAGGATTCTTGTAAAATTCATGTCACGCTGTCACCACACACAGACACAGTCACTGTATTAAGGTTACTCTGGAAAAATGGAAAATTTCTCCAAATACTAATGAAGCTTTTGATTATAGAAGTGCTTGGGATTTTTTACAGTAAACTTTAATCACCAGTAGGAGTTTTCATGTTCACAGGATGATCCTAGCTAATTAATGAATCTTTCTTTACTGATTAATACCAACTACATTTCATTTAAAAATGGGAGGATTAGGTTAAGGGAGGTTTATCAGACTTTAATGACTGTAATGACCAATTATAAGTTTAAGGGTATATTAGAATTCCTGTCTTGTGTGAAACACTTTACAATAGCATTTTTTCATAACCTGAAGAAGTGTTTATTGGCAGTACTTGTGTAATTCTGTGCCAAAATTATTCTTTAGCAAGGACAAGAAAAGGACACCTACAAGGACATTACAACAGGGCTGGGTTCAGAAGGTGCTGCTCTCTGAAGGCAGCACAGGGCAGGGATCTGAGATGGTCTTTAAATATGGAAGAGGTTCACAACCTGAACCTCAGTGATTTAACAGATGTAGAAGAAATGAAGGACTGAGGATGGGAGCCCCAAAATCTCATTTATCTCCTAAGATCACTAAAAGAAATCACCAGGGCTTTCTGATGCTTCTGGAGCAGCATCTCCAGTTCTGCCAGAGGTTTTGATCTTTTCCTTTTTCAGCAGACTTGATATGAATGTCAGTCTGGGTGTTTTTTGTTGCCAAACTTGGATTAACAAAGTTGCTTTTTGTTGTCAAGAAATCCTACATTTCTCTTAGCATAGTATTAAAATGGAAATGTAGATACAGACACCCAGAGTCATCCACGATTCCTTCAGACATCCATGCACCTGGCAGGTGGGATGCAGGGCTCAGGAGCACCTGCAGTACCTGGAGGCCAGTCCTGACTTCCCACAGTGCCTAAAATGCCACTGGAATTGGATGTTGAGGCAGCAAAATCCCAGTTCTGGCATGGTATGAATGCTACTGCCAAGCTGATCAGGCTGGTGGAACGAGCTGAGTTGTAGCTACATGCAGATGAATTAAAGACACATTTACACAGATTAGATGTTATTCTGTAAAAGGTTTCTCACCCTGTTTATTGTGCTTTGGTCTGTAAGTCATTGCACTGTTCCTTTAGCTGGTGAGATGTCTTTGTTTGAAATAAAACCAATGTTTGCTATGGAGGCAATACAAGCATGTTGAATTTTAATGAGTAGGTTTATGTTAAATATACAGGACAGTTATTCAAATCTCCTCTGTGAAGCAGACATTCTGGGAGTGATGTGCTAAGCCAGCTCTGCTGTGGAGCTGTGTGTCCTTCCCAGATACTTCTCCCTTCATTATTTCCTTCCTGAGCTGTGTTCTGGGACTGGTACAAAAGAAAGGAGTGGGAGGCAGAGATTGTGCAGGAGAACAAAAGCCCTTCAAATAACTCTTTTAGACACTTTTCACACTTTAATTGAATAAATTGTACAGAAAATCCTGTGTCTGTGGTATACAACTCCCCAGGTGCTCTCAGCTACCATATCCACAGCTGCTTATATTCAAACTAGGTAATTTAATACACTTTTATCTGTATATATTGTACAGTGTCTTTTAAAATCAAATGGCTGCAAATTTTGACTTGGAACAAAGCAAACACCCTGTGAAGGAACACTGCCCTCCTCCTTGGATGCTGCTGTTCATCTCTGAGTATCTGAGCACCATTAAAAAAAGCCCTTTATGCTGATGTGTAAACTCTGCTTTCAGCCACTGCGTAATGCCACTAACATGACATCCATGCACAAAAAAATGTATGGCTCATGGCAGTTGGCAAATCAGCTCCTGCCTGGTGCTCCCCAAGGGGAGGGATTCATGCATGAGGCTTCCAAAAGAAGGGTCATGATTCAGTTTGGCAGGGGCATAGCCTGGACACATTTTGCTTTAATTGCTCCTTGTCATGTGAGATGTGGTCCTGGGTGATGCTGTGGCTAGAATAATACAGAAAATAAATGCTCACTATCTCATCCATGCCAGAATCTCTAAATGCTCTGTTTATTTTGCCAGTGATCGTTAAAGAAAAAATAATTAGTGTTTCATTTTCTCCCACCTTTTTTCCCCCCACGCTTCTGAGCCATGCAGGAGTCAACAGAAAGGAATGGCAGCACATGAAACCATTTTTCTGGCTGATCCCTAATCCTACAGTCAAACTGCTCTTGCCTCACTTTGTAACTTCATCAGCACAGGGAAGAGAAGTTAAAGGTATTTCTTAAGTGTCCCTGTAAAGCCTGATGGCCAGGGATGTCCTACAGGTCCTTCACAGCAGGAAGTGCTGTAATTGTCAGCTCCACGTCCCTCCCCTGAAGAGCTGCTCTCTGCTGAAGGCAGGGAAAGAAATGTGAACAAGATTTTACAAATTTGGCATATGGCAGAGCAACTGCAGAGGCTGGAAGTGGCTCAGCAGCTACAAACTACAGGGAAGAACATAATTCTGAACATAATGAAACTCCTTCTGCACCTGGGCACCCTGCACACCAGGCTGGGTTTATTGGAGGTGCAGTTTTACAACTGGGGGGGAAGGACTGCCTCTGCTCCATAGTGAATTTGCTGGAGATGAGGAACATTACAGGGAGGAATGGGAATGGTTTTTTTGTACTAACACACAACTGAGATACATTCCCAGGTAAGACATCGTGCCTCCAGGAGGCAATCCTATGGTTTGCATATTATTGCAGTCTTCTTACCGTCCGTTTGCTGGGCTCAGATGATATAAACTGATATAAAATTGATATAAAATGATATAAACTGACCATGAAGGACTGCAGAGATTCCAGTGTCATCACTGAACCACTGGTACAGAAGTGTCCTGACCTGTTTGATGGCTGAGCTCTGCCAGGGAACACTGGCCTGGCCTTGGGGCAGCTGGAGAAGCTCCAGCCCAGGGCAGAACTTGTGGTGAGGGTGGCTGAGGGACAGGACCCTTGGCAGAGCAGCAGGGCAGGCCAGCAGAGGGGACACTTCAGACAGAGCACGAGCAGTGACCCCAAAAGTCATCGAGAAGAGCCAGACCACCCTGGCTTCCAACTGATCCTTTACAGGCACCAGCAGAAAGGTCTTTGTCTCACTTGTCCCCAACAAGCTCCTTGTGCAATTATCATTAAGAGTGTGTCAAGTGTTTGAAGGAATCGCCCTTTAATTGTATGAAAGCAAAGGTTTAACCACAAAAGCTGCCAGGCACTCCCACAATTATCATTTATCAGCCAAACAGAATGTCCTCAGGTTAGGTATTCATCAAATGGTTATTGATTTAAGCTTTGGGCATTTTACAAGATTAGAAATTATTACTTGTGATTTAAATAGTGTTTAGAGGACAGAAATCAAATATAAACCAGTGTGTTTATAAAATGACAGGCTTTTATAAAATTGCACAACAGAAATATTGTAGAACAGGAGCCTCCTTCCAGTGCTTTGAAACCAAAGAATGGTCTCCATACACAATTAGCCAAGTATTAAAAACACAGTGGGCTCATTTTTCATGTCAAGGGTGCTCTTCCCCGTGACTCTGTTCAGAGTATTAGAGAATATCAGGTACTCTTAAAATCTCTGGAATTAATGTGAGAATACAGAAACATGAAAGGCTTCTACTCCTGCTTCTTCCTCTTCTCTCGTTCTAACAGTCTAATTAGTCAGAAACACCTGAAAAAATGACAAAACTCTTTTGGTTTTCATTTGAAATGCAGACAGCAGTCATGGGTTGGGTGTTTGGACTCTGCTGGAACTGGTGGCTGGCAAATGATGAGGGAAATGCTCCCACCCAGGGCAGGGAGAGCCGATCACCCCACACAGAAATGCTGAACTCCTGGGCAGGACAAAGCACTGCGCAGCTCTGTCCAGGATGGAGATCTAAATAAATTACCTACTGAACTATGCCTCTGAAGCAGCTCAATCCCACCAAAGTAACCATGCCCTGAAGGTAGAGCTGGTCTGTGGGCAGGGCTCAGTGAGGACATCCCAGGTGCTGAGGATGAGCCCAACCAGCCAGGGTGTCCCTGCCTCAAACACCACCCCAGAGGGGCAGCCTGGGCACATTCCCTGCTCCCAGCCCTTCTGGAAGCTCACTGAAGGCTGTGTTTAGATACACAAAAGCTGTTATCATTCCATGTTTTCCCTTGGCCTTTGTAGGCTTGGCCTCTCCAAGTGTGACATTTGTTTACAGGTGAACAGTGTTTGAAGTGAAGGGCATTTCTCACAGCAATTTGTCTGTGTTTAAAGAGCCCAGGGCAGGGGGTAGACATTTACTTAGAGAATCTTTAGACTACTTTAACCAGGCCTTTGGGACCTCCCTAGTGACCAGCCTGTAACACGGCCTTCTGTAGCATTTCTCTGTGCTATTTCCTTTAATTGACTAACCTCAACTCTGGCTGTTCAAAATCACTTTAACCCAAACATGCCCCCGGTCTGAAGCGCCTAATGACCTTCCCCTGGCCCTAAACACATATGCTGAGACAATGCAAACATCATTTGGAAGATGAGTAAATTCAATAACCCAATTACCACTGCACCAAAATACCATTTATCAAAGCCTGGCCACAGCAGTTCAGATCTTTAGCTCTCTCTGTTTCGATGGCCCGGCATTTGGGTGAAAGTAACTAATCGATTTAGGAATGATTAAATAGAAATTTGTAACACTTGGCATTATTAAACCTTCAATCTTCATTACAACTGCTTAACAATTACATCATGGGCTGTGTAAAATACATTAACAGTAGCTGGAAACAATCTCCTCATAAATAAAGACAGCACAGGTATTAGACTAGCATTCAATAGGAAGTCTCATAAAAATACATATATTGTAGCATTAGTAGTAGGTTGTAAATTCTGAACTTTGGAGGAGCTTCAAGGCTGAAAAATTTAAAAAGCCCAATGAGAATCCCCCAGCTGGTATCTAACACTGAACTCATTTATTCTAAAAGGTCTAATTTAGTGGCAGAGCCAGCAGCCTGAGGGCTAGAGCTGAACAACAGGTCACCCCTCCATGCTCCTCAAACAGGAGAAACACTTCTTTACAGCCAGCCCAAATCCCAGGTTCTCTCATGGGCTGCACACTTTCATTCTTTCCCTGAAGTTCAGGGAGTTTCTAGTTCCACCTGCTCCTTTAGACATGCAGGGGACAGTTCCCTTTTCCTCTTTCAGTACCAACACATTCAATATTTTATACAATTAATAAATGTCTTATATAATTTTTAAATTTTAAAAATAATTTCCACAGTCCTTTAGAATTCTTTTACTGAATTTTCTTACCATCTTTGTCAAAGCCTGACCTTCTCATGAACATCCAAACTGAGCAAACCATTCTATTCATTTTGGAAGCCTCACTTACTGCTAAAAGAAATCACAGCATTTAAACAAAGTTACCCAGGCTAGCTATTACACAGATACATTTGGTCTGGGGATCACTAATCTAAAATATATTTATGTCCTAACACTTGGACGCTAATGTAGCAGATCTCAAAGTGAAATATATGCCTCATTGAAATTCAGTATTTACATTAACTTTTGTGTGTACTGAATTAGCCCTAGACCAGCTCCTTCCACAATCTGACAGATGCATTATTCCAGTAAAATGAATGGATTTAGAGTAATTCCAAAGAGTATTTAGAAAAAAAAACCAGCATATTTTGAACAGTTAAAGTGAAGTTTGGTATGAATTGTCACTAAATGCATCTCAATCAATGTGAAATATACATAAAGCACTTCTCCCAGGCAGAGCAATGTGTGTTCCACGGATGTTTAATAGCAACAGGGCTGTTATTAAACTTCCACAAATCTGATTTTGGGAAGTTCTGCTCCTCTTACCAGCCAGTTGTGATAATCAGCAGTGAAGTCACACATGTTAACTGTAACAATATTAAACCATGGATTGACTGTGGGCTGGGAACTGGGAAGGTGTTTCATCTCAAGGCTACTGGTTCGATTTATCCCAGGTCAGTGGCTGCTGAAATTTGTTCCAGCTGAGTGAGCGTCACTGTCCCATGGGAAGGAGCTGGGTGGGCCTGGATCAGGATCTGGGGAATCTCATTGAAATCCTACAGCGATCAGTATCCTTAAAACACAGCCAAGATGCTAAAAAACAAAGTATTAGCCTATTGCTCCAAATCAACAGGCTTACAAGTCGTATTGAAGTAATGGGGGAGGAAGTTTGTTTTGCTTCTGGCTCTCATATCCCACAGTGTTTCTCTAAAAAACAGAGCTTGTCCTTAAAAGGCAAGGAAAGCTGATGACACTGATCCAGAGGGATGAAGCACATTTCTACACCCACAGCTTTAAAAGCCAAGTCCCAAAGTGTCTGAAGCCAACAGAAGGATTTCTGTAGACTTCAAACGCCTTCACATCAAGCTCTGGGGAGCACACGTGTCCCCCGGGAACCTGAAGGAAGTATCAAAGAGACTCGAAATTCAGATGCTTCCAGTTAAGTTTGTTTCATGACCACACCACACTGCATCAGATATTATCTCTGGGACTGATAAAAATGTAATTTGTGTAGGGCAGGGCTAACGTCACCAGTGCCTCAGCCAGGGCAGATCACGTCCCAGGGCTGGCAGCTCAAACCCTGGTGTGACAGAGTCTGTTTTCATTATTTTCAAAATAAGCTCTTAACCAAAGATGTAAAATATGCCTTAACTTTCCATAGCCTAATGAGGTGTATTTGCATTAACTCCCTAGGCTTGAATATAAATTTAGGATTCTGTTGGTGGTCTGAGCTAATTCCCACATCACTGTCTGTAGTCCAGAGGTTTTGAATCCTGTGGATGCAAACAGGTATTTCTAGGTTAATTACCTAAGACTGATCCTGTATTCCATGTACAGATAAACTATTTAGGTCATACAACTGTGCTTTGCATCCAGCTCCATACATGAGGCTTGTATCTGAAGTTCAGAATCTTTATTTTGACCAAAATATTTGGCAGATGTTATAAATCCAAGATTATAATGGCATCAGTAATTCAGGCATTGAAAACAGCCAGTGAGGAGCAGACGACTCCTTTTAAATGAGGATTGCAAAGGTGCTGCAGCCAGGACTGAAGAATTAAAGCTGAGCCCAGTCCCAAAGCCTGTGATAATGTGTGTTACTTAGTCTCTGACTGAAGGTTCTCTAACACCAAGTCGTGTCACCTTGGACTTTTCCTTCAGTCCCAGGATGTCTGAAGCTTGGACAGACAGCTGAGCTTGGTTAGGGGTGACAATGACTGGGCATCTTTTCAAATGTTTAACTTTGCTGGGCTTTGTTTAGCTTTTGCAGACAGTTTTAAGAGCCGCTACTGACGTACATCCCGCCAAGCTCTGCGGGGTAATGGGCAGCAGATGGGGAAATCCCGCCCCAAGCATGGCCAGGCTGTTATCAGCTCACAGGACATGGTCCTTCCTGCCTCCTTGCAAGAAAGACACTTTGAAATGGTTCCTAAAACAGCCCCATATCCCTTGTGGTCTGGCTGTAAGGACCAGCTGCCAGAGGGTGAGACCACAGTCTTGGGGACGCTGGGAGCAGTCAGAACTCAAACACAGTGAAGATGTTTCCAAACACAGTGAAGATGTTTTGAGTTCAGCTCTCTACACTTCCCCCTGGTAGTTCCTCTGCTTTTGTTTATTTATGGAGAAATAAAGAGTATAATGGGGAACAGTAAAGCTAATCGAAAGCATTTCAGCTTGGGTGTGTTTGAGTTGGCAGCACAATAATAACTGCAATAATCTCACAACAGCACTGGGTGTCTCAGAGAACGAATCCAGCCTTCACTCATAAATGTCCAAGTGTTTATGGAGGAGGATGAATCCATTCCCTGAGTTCACCAGCTGCTACTGAGCAAATTATCACCACTGTGTTTGAGATTTTCTGTAGGTGTTGCTGGGGAGCTCTGCCTTGTCAGACACCTAAATCACCCGGGCTCAGTGCTGTGAGTAACACGTTGTGCTGGCTGCAAACACCATCCAAGTGTCACCTGACTACCTGGCACTGCTTTTACTTGGGAAGAAACCACACACCCACTGGTGTCAGCCTGGTGTCTGGGAGATGCTGGCACAGACATCCTGATTATGTTGTCATCAAGTGTCACCTCTGTGCTGAGCCTGCTCTGTGCTGCTGTGGTTCTCTGGATTGAGGGGGATGTTTGAGGATACAGCAGGTGGTAGATGAAGAGAGCCATGGGATACCCCAATCAGTTCAACAGTAAAATTAACAAACTGATAAGAAGAGGGGAGAATTAATGGCTTCTCCTTGAATTTCAGCCTCTCCTGCTTCTCCCTTCTGAATGTGTAAGGTTGGCTCTCCAAAGCAGCCAGTGAGAAAAGGGCATCAATCTTGATGTCCATCTCATTCGTATGCTATTACTGACGATTCTTACAGAGTATATAGCTCAAATGCACTCTTTAATTCATGCTTGAAATTCTGAGGACTTCATGTAAAGTTGTAACTAAATGAAGAAAAGCACAGTGTAACCACGTGAAATTTTTAAAGAGAAATTTCAGTTCTCAAATGTAATTTTTGTGTGGATATCTTTGGCATTCTCAAACAAACTTAAATTTCTAAAGCTGAATTACAACCTATGAAAAATGCAGTTACTGATGAGGTACCAAACCAGTCATACTTGTATTGGTGCAAATGATACCATTCCAACACAATAATCAAATGAGTTTCTCATAACCTCTCCTGTAATCCAATAAAGTAACAGCCTTTGTTATAAAACCTTTATCCATCTCAATCTGTAATATTTACATACATATCACAGGGCATGAAAGGGACCTGGAACAACTGACAAGCAAACTGAGATAAATGACAAATAACCATCATTATAGCAAAAAAAAAGCAAAAGGCAGCATTATGTAGAAACTTTATCAAGTAATTAATGATCTATCTGGGAATAATTACATGTGACTCACCACTCCCATTTTCTTAAATGAATTTAAAAGCTATTAAATATCCCCTCAACAATAACCAGCATGTGAGATGCAGCTTTGCCTCTTTTGTCCACAAAATTTTATCTTAATCAGGGAATATGGAGGGTCTTGAGGAAGAGCGTGTGAGCGGATACAGCTGTCAGGTAGTGAGGGATGTGTGTGCTTGTAAGGACAAGGCTCTGATGCCTTAGGTTTTGGCTTTTCTATTTTTCACATTCTGTGCTGCTTTAGTGTGTGGGTCTGGGTTCATATCAGGGGATGATGAGCTCTCTGCACAGAGCAGGGAGACAAAACAATTCCTGCTCTAGCTGGGGACCAAGGACAAATGATCCAAATCTCAGCCCCAAGAGCACAAACAGCGTGGGCTGGAGAGAGAAAAACAAGCAGGATGGGAGTGCATGGGCTAAAGCTGGAATTGGACAATGAACTGCAATCTGCACATGGAGCAGAGCTGATCACAGGNTACTGCGTACCCTAAAGACTCTGAGATTATTGTGGAAGTTATTTGAGGCACTATTTTTCAAATAAAGCAATTCAACTGCTTTTTCTGCTATCATGGGGATAAGGATGGAAAGAGCCTCCCCACCAGACTGACCAGCTCAGGTTGGGTGACTCAAGCAAGGAGTGTTTTGCTTTTGCAACTTGGCTTAGGTAGAAGGGAAGTGCTGAAATGCTTGGAGTGGTGATGGCTTTGTGAAAAAAGAGAATTTAGGGCTCCTGGGGTTTTTAAAATTGAACTTAAAATATGAACCATTTCTATTGTGCCAAATTTTGTACCAAATCCTGTATTAGTTCTACTTCTTCACCCTGTTTTAGGAGATTATTTTTAGTTGCCTTTATTTTAAGATTTTATCCCATTTATCTACCTAGACTGTAACCTTTCTGGGCAAAGTCTGTGTTGATAAAGGTATGCATGAAAAAGTCAGTGCTTCAGCTGCTTTCTCATGCACAAAGAATGCAGCAGAACTCACATGCACAGACACCAGAGTTTTGTTCCTCATCGAACAAAACTCCCTCTTACAGTATGCAGCTGTTTCATGGTTACAGCTGGGTTTTCTTCTAAAGCTAAAATTTACTTTAAAATTGTACAGAAATTTCACTTATGAGTCTACTTTACTGCATTTCACATACAAGCTAAACATCCCAGAAAAAAAAACCACCAAAACATCAGCAACCTTTAAATCCTATTTCAAAAGACACGGTCTTTGCCATTAAATCTTTTTCTTTTCACCCACAAAACTATATTATGCAAACTTGGTAAGTATATGAGATAGTTTATTGTCATTATTGGTGTTCTGTATGAGTGCTAATGACCTTGTATAAAGCAGACATAAATTATTTTCACATATCATCCCTTGAGTAGCTTTATGGAAATGCACAGAGTGATTGTGTACCGAGCTCTTCAATTAAGTGCCAGAGAAAAAGTGACTTTGGTATGGTTTTGCCATTTGATTTCATGGGATGATCCCATTCCCCAAAGTGACAGTAACCTACTTTTATGCTAAAGGGCAGTGGTTTGAAGGACCATATCAAAAATCTGTGCCTGTTGTAGCTAGCATTTAATTTCAACTCAATTAAATTGCAATTTGACTGGGGAGACATGTATTTTAAATATTCAAATGCAAGCATTCAAAGACAACATTTTTATCTGAAAGGAAGAAAAATGAATACTTTTTGTGCAAAATTTTAAATTCTGTATCAAACCACAGGCCACGTTCATGCTGGACTTGTCACAGCACAGAGGATGTGTATGAGATAAGCAGGAAATAGATGTTCAAAAACATGAATTGGTTTGATGTGGACAGACTGCCAGGAATGTGGTACACCCACCCCCCTACTCAGTTTTGTAGCTATTCCCAAGCCAATGTATGTAACGAGGGAAAGACAGCTTTACACAGGCACTCTGTAGGCTACAATTAAAACAGATATATCTGTAAATGTGTCTGTTTGTGGAGGGATCAGCTTTTGTTGCAACTTTTGGATCCAGATGTGAATTTTGGAGCTGCCAGCTGCCATGCTGGCTTTGACCATTTGCTGTCCTCTCACTTGAGTGCTTGATTTAAAACTGGCTTCAGTAGCACACCTGATGTTCCCAGAGAAGCCTTCTGGAGCCAACGTGCTGTGCTGAAGGGATTCTCAAACAACCCCATGAAATGCAACACAATGGAGGAACATGTGTGTATCCTGTTTGTGTAACTTCAGCTTCCCCAGGTGCTGCTGGATTAAATTCTCCCATCTTCAGCAGTTTTTTTCAAAAAAAAACCAAACCAAACCAAACCAAACCAAACCAAACCAAACCAAACCCCCCCAGATATCCTACACTGAGTAATAAACATGTAACAATGGATATATATTACTTTAATTATTTTATATCTCAGGGTCAACAATAAACATAAGAAAATAGTTGTGTTTTTTTGTTTGCAACAGATTTTTTTGGTGCAATATATTCTGGCATCTGCTCACAGGAAAGTTAGTTTTCCTTCCAGAACTCCTGTTTTGTCCTCTTAGTTTGAAGGAGAGCAGCCTTCCTCTGGGAAATAACACCTGAGCTGACAAAAAGGATTGTGCAAGCAGCTTGTGAGCTTCACTAGCTCAAGCTGCTGCTTGTGACAACATGGAATTAAAGCCAGGGCTCCTCTTGGCCTGGGAATTGGTGCATGGATGGACTCCAAGCAGGGCAGCGCTTCCTTCAAACCCCATTTCACAGAGATAGCCGAGCTCCAGAAGACAGACACACCGTGTGGGCTTTGGAGCAATTCCCCAACCCAGGCAGCCTTGGCCAAGGTTTCCACTTCAGCCTGACACAATGGCTCACTGTGTTCCCTGTGCCAGGTCCCACCAGCCAAGAACTGCACACTGAATTTCATCATAAGGAAAATAAAACTGCGATTATTTCATTTGACATCGATTTCTCCTGAATTCGTAGCTTAGCAATTGCACAGTGCAGTGACTGAGCACCTCCTCCAAGCCTGGGCTTTTTCTGTGTGTAAGGAATAAAATCACAAGCTTGGAAGAATTTCCCCCCTTCTTGTTGCCCAGCACATAGGGAAAATATGGGGAATTGTTATCTTTGGCCTCCGTATGACGCTCTGAAAGTGATGCATATAAAATATGTGTTGACAGAAAGCTGAAGTGCCCTGCTTTTTTCTTTTTGATCATCTCCACTTTAAATAGCTTCGACTCCATGTAATTCTTCCTTTCCATCTAATTTGCGAAGAAGAAGTGAAGACAACTGTTTCCAAAGATAAACTCAAGGAATTAAAATTATATTGTTCTTTAGTTCCTTGCTCCTATGCTGGTGAATGAATTCATAAATGGAAATATTAATACTTATGATGAAAATACATCCTATAATTCCCCTGCCTAATAGATAAAGAACCACAAGAAAGACAAAGCAAAATAATGAATTAAGAAAAATTAGTGTTTTCATTTTGGGCACGAAGTTTTGAGTTGCAAATGGAGATAAGAAAATGAAGCACATTTCCTGTTTATGTTACTGAGATTCTCATTAAGGTGTCTCCTCTTTGACCTATGTTGTTATGAGAAAGAAGCTAAGGCAAGCAAGCTTATCCTAATGAGAGGCAAGAATGTCCCTGCTTTTTCACAATTAGAATAAATGTACTGGGGAGCCAGATGGGGCCTTTAAAATTTTCCACAATTATATGCCTGCTGCAGATAATGGCAAAGACCTCATTGCCTATGTTAAGGCAACACTTAAATGAACAGATTAGAAATTTTTGGTTTTTAGCTTCCTTTTTCCTCTTTTCGTTTTGATTAGTGAGTTCTGGGGAAGAGAGAAGAGGGGGGAAAGAGGTGATTTACTGGAATGTTTTCATTTCAAATGATAAATTTCATACAGCATAACTAGAAACAGTTTTTTACTCGATAAAAGGCGAGCTGAAAGAATTACAAAAAAAAAGGCAAGCCTATGGTGGCTTTCATAAGCATCAAATAATTCTGTCATTTTTATCTAACTGAAACACCAGTGTCCTTGATACTTCCACAACCTTGGATGTTGCTCCTCTGCTTATAATCCCCCTGCCCTCCTCGTGTGTCCCACAGCCCTGGCTCTGCCACAGCTGCTCCTCCAAACCGCATCATTCATGGGTTTCACATCTTTCTCTGTACTGAGAGCCTTTTGCCTGCCTGTGGCTCTGTACTTCTGCTTCCTGCTGATTTAAGAATGCCCTTTTTTCTTCAGAATACACTTTTCCTGGGTTGGTTTAGTTGTGATGTTTCGAAATATTCTGGGACAGAGTGACAACAGGAGTCAGAGATGTGCTCAAATACACCACTGTGGTTCAGTGGCTTCAGAGGGACCTGAGATATTGGTAATCTCCAAAAATCACACTTCTTCATGACACCTGAAACTGGAATTTCACCAATGAAGTGAACACAGACTGACTGAGCATTGTTTAATTGTGCTGTTTAGTGTAGTTCAAGCATTTATTTCCAAACCCTTCACTTGCCCTTTTCTTGGAAAGCCCCTGTCAAGAACAGGAGTGAATTTGAGTTTGGATGACCATGAGGAGGAGAAAACTTCACTGAGTCTGTCTCAATATAAGCACAGTGGAAGGTGGAGAAAAGCTGCTTCAAAATTTAAACCCAGTTGTGCTTCACTTGATTTAAACCTGAAGATAATCAGGAAGCAAATAACCAATCCCTGCCTTAAACCTCCCAGTGGTATCTGGACCATGGGTTTATTTAACTGCACTGACTGCTGAAAACAGTCATTCAGGAAAGCCTATTTTGGCACCATAAACAAAGTCCAATTATTTCATCTTTACTGTGGCACCCAGCAAAATTACCAATAAATAAAACAACTGGCAAGGCTTTAAGATCCATGAGAATATCCAGCAGTGCGACAAACAAAACAGTCGAGTTACAACTGTTATAAAGTGGGTAATAGACACAGTGGGCCCAATTTTCCCAACTTTACAATAATTTGAAAAGCCCTGCAGAGCTCTTTTCACTTGTTCATCTTACTTCCTTCACTGGGGCTCATAATTAATTTAAACCGTGCAATTCACAAACAGTTGTTCCATTGTGTTGTCAGCTTGGTGGAGTTTTAAAATTGTAGGAGCCCTTATTGGAAATAATGATGGAAAAACTGAAATTGTGGTTGCATCTACCTTGGCTGCTTGCATTGAATTAGCATTGCTCAAGGGGTGCACTCGGGCACAGTGTCTCCTGTGGTGGGCCTGAATGTGGAGAAGATGTGTTTGCACAAAGTCCACAGCAATCACCCCACAAATGTCTAAACTTCTGAAGGATGGGTGTGATCCTGAGGTGGTGGAGATGCACAGATTGCAGCCTGGCACGGCCCTGACCAGTGCAGGCTGCCAGCCCCTCTCAGGGACAGGGAAACTGGGCTGGATGGGAGCTTATAGACAAGAAGTTATTGACAGTCAGCTGATGAATGGGAACTCATTAAGCCGTGGGAATATTATTGCTTGCAATGCTCTGTCCATACAGCTAATCAATTTTCTAAGTGAATGAAACTGCATTAGGGTCACTTTAATTTCCAATGAGAATGTCGACACAAGCACTTAGTGAAGTTTGACTAATCTATTTAAAACAAACTTAGATTTCTTTCTCTCAGTAGCTGTACAGAGGCAACTCTTGGACAGGATCAACACAGCTACTTCAGGATTAACATGCCAAGGAATTCTGCCATTTCTCATTTCTCAAAGTGTATTTCACCTCAGCATCTTCCAGATACAGCTTCAAGCACCTGCCCTTCAAGCTGATGTTGAAGATTTATTTCAAACCCAAAGGGACAGCAGACTTACTTTGTCTTCATGGCAAATGTTTTTATTTTTTCATTATAGGTCTAGATGGAAGCGACAAGAAAGTGAAATTAAAAAAGTAAAGGAAAAGAAGAAGAAGGTTTAATAAAGACCAATAGTTGTCTCATCAAGTAATCCACGAGAAACGTGGGAAAAGCAAAGCATTAGCATAGTGTGCCACACAGAAGAAATCTCACACTGAGCCCAGAGAATTAAAAAGGAACCCTCATCTCCTCGAAGCTGATGGGAATTTTCCCAATGACTTAGTGGAGACAGGTTTACACCCACACTGTCTAAGGGAATGCTTTGCTGCTGAAGCACACCATGGCAGCCACCCCAGAAAAACAGCAGCCTGCTGCACCACGACAGATGCTGACTAATCCAAAACCTGCTCCTAGCTCAGTGACTGAGTTTTTGGCATGGCTTTGTACCTGCTCTTGTTTTATTTGCTACATATGTGGGGATGGCACAAAGCTCAGGGAGAGAATCTACTAACAAACATGAAATGGAGATCACAGAATCACAGAATAGACAGGATATTGAACAGTGGCAGGACGAGAGGACTGGACACAAATGCTAAAGGAAATAAACATTTATTTCCTGCCCTGAAATATTCAGAACAAAATCAAATGATTAAACTTTATTTCATCCCATGAAAAGACAAAATTTTTGAAATGCATCTCCTGTGTTCAAAACACTTTGTATACAAAACCAAACATTTTTCTTCATCTAGTTCCTTTCTGTGGAAGCAATTTTGCCACTGCCCTGGATGTTCTGGTAGGCAGAAAACCTGGTCAGGGATAAAAAAACTTTATTGTACTGACTGTTAAGGGAGCCTCAAAACATGATGTGGCCACTGTCCTATTTCTGACTTACGCCTCAAGTTACCTGCCCTGTTGGTTTAACATGGATTTGTCTAACAAAAGTGTCAGATTATTTTAACTACTAACCAGCCTCCAAGCAGTAATTACAGCAACAAAAGAAGCAATCACCTGAACACAACTGGGAATCTGTTATCTCTTACTGGTCTCCCCAATGGCCGAAATAAACCACAGCAAAGGCCCTGATTAGTTCTGAGCACTAATGGTTCAGCTCACAATAAAGCCTTTAACCCTCAACAACAGACTTGGTGCACCACCAAGAAGAATTCCTCATACTTGTTCAAGAAATTCATGTACCCAGGAACAGCTGAGTACAAAAAGCTCAGAGTTTTGAAATTATTCTCAGCCAGTTACAGATTTTCTGCAATCCAAAGGGGCACTGTCTGTATGGACTGCAAGGACTCGAGCCATGGGCACAGGAAGGGTTTTCCTGGAAGCATCCCTTTGCAAAGGAGCTGCAGTATGAAACTCTGGTGAGTGCCCTTCCCCTGCTTTTCTCCAGAGCTGTCTCCATGAAATCCATCTCAGCAACCTTGTCATGGCTCAATGTGAGGCAGGCCAAGAGGTGAAGGAGGGTGAACCTGTTCTGTCCAGGGGGATTGTCAACAAAGAGTATTCAAATGATCTCATTAGCCAACAATCCTACTTCCAAAGATCCTTTCAGATGCCCACAGAAAGATAATTCCTGTTGGCCTGGCATAATTTCCATCTGATATTTTTTTCTTAAAAAGAACTGTGCACAGTTGGCTGCAAGTAAATACCATATATTTGGGGCTCAGCAATGTTTTTACTTCTAGTAATGTTTCTTTTGATTATTTCTCACATGAGAAAAGATAGCTAATTCTAGAAAATAGCTGCAATATATTTCATACTGTGCAGGAAATCATCCTGCACCTAACCTAACACAGGCATGAGAGGGAGTCAGATATTATGGAAGGCAAAAAAAATTGCTTTTAAAGTATTCCAGCTCCATTCCCATCTTGCTGTTTTGGATGCTGAAGAGCCATCCATCTCTGCATGTCTACAGCCAGAGCTCATCCCTTTCCCAGGGAAGCCAATGCCATTGATTAGGAGGAGAACTGCCTAGTTAGCCACCTATCCATTCTGGAGAAGGGAGAGACCTGCCCATGTGTTACATCCTCATCTCCAGCGTTACAAACAGGCCCTGCTTTGCCTGAATTAATGCTTACAGACACATCGATCCCATGGCAGAAAGGTCACACTCCCCACAGCCAGACACATAAAGGAGAAAAATGAAGATGAAGAGCCTTCACTCTTCCAAGAGAGCGCTCTGTCTGCTGAGCTGCCCAGCATCTCTCCAGAACTCTCTGTCTGCACCCAGGCCTGGAGCTCAGATTTGCCTGAGCTGCAATATCCCAGTTTACACAGCCCAGTCTGCAACATCCCAACCTTTACAAGGCTTGCTGTGATTACAACAAAGCCATTTTTTAATCACAAAGAATGTCACCTTCGTGTTAAAGCCATCCAGACAGTTTTCAGCGGATGTGGTTCAGCAGGGTCCTCTGAGGCTGAAGTGTGCCCGTGGTATTATCATTGTTTTATACTGAATGAAGAGAGAAACTAATTCACTGTCCTTTTGTACTGGGAATAGAATAATGCATGTGATTTTCCACTTTGAAAAGATATTTAATAATCCCATTTAATGTTGAGTTAAACATTTCATTGTTTGCCATGACTAATCCACAGATTTGAAGGGAAAATTCCACTTTAAAGTGTAATGGAGCTTCTCTGCTCCTTCACTTTTGAATTAGTACTAACACAATTTTAAAAATAAGTACCAATTTGTGGAGATATTTTGCAGCACGTGTCCTAACACACTTATCCTAAGTGCAGTTAAATAGAGGGTGCTTTGAATAACAAATGCAAATTTGGTAAAACCAGTGCAATCTTCACACAGAGAAACCTTCTAATTAAATGAATAAACTTATTCTGAAAGATGTTCAATGAAGGATGCAGAATAGGATTATTCTACTCCATCAAGCACCCTTTTGATGTTTAATGAAACTACAACACCAGGTAAATTATGGGTTTGTGTTCACTGCACACTTTTTAATGGGATTATAAAGAAAAATCCAATATATTACAAGTGGGTTAAATATATTTTTATATCTCTGTCTGGAGAGGCAACCTCCAGAACTATCATTTAGAAATACCCAACTGACTACTGGAAAATATTGAAAGAAACACACTGTTATTAAAACACAGAAACCACAGAACTGTTGCTACTTTCAATCTGTCATGGCCAGTGAATACAATATAAAAATATGTAAATATTTATGGGTGCACAGTAATGACCTATAATAACAAATTCCATTACAGTATTTGTAAAGAAATGCAACTGCCATAGCCATTTTTGCTATTTCCATATTTATTTTTTTTAAAAAACACTGTAGGTGTCAGGATTAAGAGGAAAGAGGCACTGAAGCCTCAGGGGCCATGAGGTGTGTGCCACACTCCACGAGGTTACAGCCCTGTTAACATTTCTTAGGAAATGAGCCTTATTATTCAAATACTTCAATTATAGGAGCTCTCTGCCAATTTGAAGCAATCGAAAATGTCACACCTCAGCGTAGAGGGTGATCCTGGCACCAAATGGTTTCTGTGTAACCAGCCCTGATGCTTGGTGACAGCAGTGATGGAGCTCCCTGTGACTTCCAGGGGCACACAGTCAGGCAGGGGCAGCTCCCACCTGGAATAACCCATGGCACCAAGCCAGGGATGCTCTGCTGTGTCTCACCTGATCACCACAGCAGCTGCCAAGGCCGCCCAGCCCCACTGAGCTTCCCCACAGAGGTTTGCCATGATCACCACCTTATCCTGAGCAAAAGTTACACTGGCCAAAGTGGGTCAGCACCCAGCTTAGCTTTAAATCAAACAGAAACATTTCATCACCCCTAATTCTGCCCAAAGGAGGAGCCCAGCCCAGTGTGGGTGGGAGCAGGACCCATTTATCTGGCAGCTCCTGCAGGGCAGGCACTCTGCTGCAAGACAAAGTCTTTAAATCCTGGCCAAATGGCTAAATCACTCCTCCTCCGCTTGTCAATGCTTGCTTTTGTGGAAAGACAAGTTGTCTGGGGAGGGCTGGATGCACATCTCAGCAGTCTGAGCTGGACACAAACTGACTGGAAACTGCAGTGCAGATGAACTGCTGCCACCCCTGCTCTGCCAGCTGGGCAGCAGCTCCACCAGCAATCCAAGGAGGGCCAGATGAAAAAGCAGGGTTTGAACAGCACAGAATTCACCTTGCAGTTTCTCCTGAGATTACGGTGTTTGATGGCTCCAAAGCATCACAGATTCCTGGGAGCTGTGACTGGAGACACACAAATGGACATTCTCAGGCACAGATTTGTGAAATTTGGAGAAAATTTAACTTCACTTGTTTCTAAAACCTCCATAGCTAAAACCAATATTTGTCTGATAGCCAGGTGACATAAATTGAGTTTCTGTATTCAGCAGTTGCAGTTTTGATATTTTTCTTTTACTCAGAGACTTTGAGTCGTTGATCGCACCAGTTCCAATGCTAAAAGCATCTTCATACAATAAAACTTGTACCTCAGGGAAAAGAAAAAGACCCTTTTTCACCAAATCAGCAGGGAAAAAAGTGGTTACCAGGCTTAGAAATACTGGGAAAGTATATTTTCTTTTAAAAAATAACAAGGTTATGCTTCAGCCTCACTCACTGCTTACCCTATGGACTTGCTGCTGTCTCTGAAGAAGGAGACCCCTGCACAAAACAGGTCTTGAGCCTTAGCTCATGTAAAGTACTAAAGGAACATCAAACAATAATGCCAGACATCTGCAATAATGTCAGAAAACAAAACTGCAAGTCATTTTAATTGAAAGAATGAAATGGAAGCCGCTCACTTTGACTCCTTGTTCACAACTGATTCAAAGTTGGTGAGCTTTGGTAGGCTTTGGTTGAGGCATGAACACCTATGAAGTGGATGAGATGAGAAGGTGCTCAGTTTTGTTGGCAGGGCTGGACTCACAAACACACACAGACACACTCTTCACACACTTCTGCAGGTCTGGTGACACCTTTGGCTCCTGCTGTCACCCTCAGCTTTGGCTGTTGTTCCACCCCACTGCTGGCTGTGTGTCCATCCCTCAGCCTGGCTCACTGCTGCATTTCACACTCCCCCCACCAGCGCTGCCAGCTCAAACACCAGGCTCTGAACTGGGCCACCCCAGTGCTGAACACATCCCATTCTGTCACCCTCTCCAGAGGATGCTGGCAGGCAGAGAGAAATTAGGGGAAGAGCTGGAGGTGCTGATGTCTTGGGCCACTGCAGCTGAACCTGCCAAACCCCATCAGGCAGAGCACACAGCTCACACATTCACCTGCACCTGAGGATCACCAAATTGCTGCTTTAAACACAATGCATCAGCCTGGGTGAGATCGACTAAAGAAGAATGGAAGTAACAACCAGAACAGCTGAGTGCTTCAGTAGAAAGCACACTGTTAACACAATTTCGGGAAATACAGGATGCCTAAACTCTGCATGTAATTTAATAATATTCTTCAGGATAAAGAAAAAGAAAAAAGATGTTATCTTCTCTCTTGATAAATGCTTCAAACTTACAGAGATCTGATCTTCATCTGGTTTAACTCAGAGTGACTTCACATAAAGTCAGAGGAGCCATGAAAGTCAACAGCAGATGAAGAGCTGGCCCTAGTTTGCTATTCACTAATCTTCAGGGAAATAGTAAGATTATGGGCAGAATACTTTCTTTTTCCAAGATAAGGAAATATAATATCCCTAGAATACCTCTTATCTACCCTCCAATTCAATCTGGAAAGCCTTTCTTTTTTTCCAGGCTTTCTGTAGAATTTCTGTTCCACAAGCACAGCCCTTCCAAGTTTATTGGCATTTTTAATGTGTTAAAGCTGTCGCTCCATTTTTGGCCACAGCTCTTTCTTTTCCTGTGTCCTCTCAAAAAAATTAAAAACGTGTTATTTTCCTACTCCTTCCACTCTTCAGAGAAGTTTTTCCATCTTTGTGGATGGAAATATTTGCTCCAGTTACAATCCCCTTGAGCCTCTCCGCGGTGTTCCAGGTTCTGACCTCCTCAGTGAGTGTGTGGGACAGGGCAAACCAGTGAGATCTCAGCATTGCTTGCTCCGTGGCAATTCTCATCACCATCACACCTCCTTTATGGCATAAAAGCAACCTGGATTCCAGATAAACTCAGGAGCACATCCGACCAACATTACTGGAGCTGTGGTGCCATCTAGTGAGTTAGTTACAATACTCTGTGTGTCCATTTTCGCACTAAAACCAAATTTATATTAAAATATAATACTAAATAAATATACTGCTGTCCTCTGGCAAAATTCCATCAACAGAGTAATCAAATCAAATAAAATTTTTACCCAAACAGTGCCCTGTAGCATTGCATTCCCAAGGCACTGGAGCTGCACAGGATTTAACATTCCACTGAAAGTATAAAACTTGAATCTTTGATAAAGTCATACCAAGCAGAAACAAAGGTGCTTTAGTTGGTGGTACCCAGCTTGTAGACTAAACACATCACTTGTATAATCTGTCTTAAAGAGCTCTTTACACTATTTGTCACACTGGCAAAGGGATGTGTAAGGGCTTGTTATCTGCCTCGAGTATTTCCTTGAAATCTCAAGTCCTGCAGAGCTTCTTTGTAGCAGATGCTCAAAACCACCAAGAAAAGTGGCTCAGTTTGAAGCCAAAGGCTTCAAATTGGAAATTTTCCATTTAACCCTTTCTGCACCTCCAGGTGGGGCACATTATTTCCTTCTTTAGGTCTTCACCTCCTTCAGGTGAGCTCACTCTGAGCCACAACTGGGGCCTGTGAGGGGACCCCAAGGCACCCCCAAAGAGTTTTTAATGTTACCCTGCAGCCCCTGAGAACCCCTCACAGTCCAGCAGCTCCATGTCCAGCTCCCGGCCAGCCCAACCCCTCTCCACTACACAGAAATAAAAAACCAGTGCCCACCTGGTCCTGTTTGATCCTGGATATCATCAGCCTCCAGCTCACAGAGTTTGGGAGAGTCAGTGAAATCACACAGGCGTTGTTCAAGGCTCCATCATTGTGTCATCTTTGTCTTAAAACTCCCGTAAAAAAAAGCACGCGATCAAAAGCGCTTCCTTTTGTCTTACGTGTTCCCCTCTCACCTCTGCTAATGCTGCTCTTTATGGAACTGTAAAAATCAGCCCAGACCCACAAAACAGCTCTCCCGTGTGATGGCTGGGACAGCTGCAGACAGCTTCCACCCAAGAGATTGCAAATCGCGGATCTGATCCAAAATCTGCTAATGAACATCTTCTCACCCGTCTCAGAGGGGTCTGGAGCAGGCCTAACACCAAAGATGTTGTCTATTAAGTTAAATTCTTTTTTGGATGACATTTTGCAACTGTTGGCATAGTTCATATTTCAGTTTCCATTGTCTGCAGACAGATGAACTCAATATTTTACAACAGTTTTACGTAGAGATTGGAAATCTGATTTAAGTTATTCCCACTGCTGCTTTACTTCATTGAAGGAAATTGGTATTAAATTGTTGGATATATTTATGTGCCCACATTTGTTACTACTTTAGTCTGTCTGAAGTACCTGCAACCTCCCATACTTCATTCTCACCATTAATTAAAACTTTTCCAAGCTTAACACACCCAGGAAGGAGGATTGGGGAGCAAGCGTTGTGTAACAGATGAACTCATATAAAATCCAAATGTGATTTAATTAGTTGATAATGGATCATTAATTACAAAGCTAGTGAAATGAAACACATTGTTGTGGAAACACATAATGGAACTATTGAGAAAGAATGGATTTGTTTTTACTAAGTACTTGTCTGCTAAGAAAACCACCTGTGCAAATAACCGGCTCAAATCAGATGACAAGCAGATTTTTTATTGCTCAAGAAAGATTTCGGTTTCCATGACAACGCACCTAGGTCAAAACAGCAAATTATATATTTTTCTGCAATAAACATCTCATTTACTCTAAAAGGTTTAACATCCAGGTTTATAATGTGTCTAAAATATATTTATTAGCTAGGAATTATTTAATACAGCAGCTTCTGCCCAGAAATGGCTGTCCAGTGACTGGGGATTCAGCTTCAAGTGTATGGGATCTATCCTAAGCCTTCTGGCATTTTAAACAAATGCTGTAATGCTGTTTGGCTTATAGTAACCTACTGTAAGCTCTGGGGAGAACTAAGCAAACATTTTAAATGTTCTACAAAAAATTTTATTTAATTGAATTCAAGCATTTATGAAATTATATTAAATTAGGTCATATTCATAGGTTATCCAGTATTTAACATTTTCACCAGTAATTGCATATCCATCTAATTTAAAATTTAATGACATTATTTAAGAAAAAGGTTTTCTTGATCTGAGGGCAAGTATACTTTATTTATAGGCCCTTTCTTAGAGGGAGAATGGAAAGTACAAATGTGTTACTCATTAAGGCCCACGTTGTTACGTGGCTGCATGACTGAATCTCTGCTTCCCCAGGGTGCCTGCACCAAAAACTGCTGGAGTCAGCACAAGGAGGAGAAGAGGTGTGCTCCCTTCCAGCCTTCTGAATCGAGAAAACCATGAGTAAATCTCCCAAATAATGAGGGGTTCCATCCACCACAGCTGCCTGGAAGTGCTCTGAGCTCAGACTCAGATCTGATGGAATTTTACCTCAGCCAGGGAAACAAAAAGCAGGACAGGCCACAGGCTGGAGCCCACCTTTGCTTTAGGTGTGACACTGTGCCTTAGAAATGCTGTTCTATAAAATCCTCTCCTTCTCAGAACACTACACATCCCACAGGGAGGAGAAGGAGAAGGAGAAGGAGAAGGAGAAGGAGAAGGAGAAGGAGAAGGAGAAGGAGAAGGAGGGGAAGGAGCCTCTAATTGTCCAGCAAATGTTTCCAGGTTCTTTTTAGCCTGAAATGCAGCTTGCACAAATGTGCTCTCGCCTCCTTCCCAAAACTTCTCGAACTCCTGATGTTTTTGGCGTGCTGGGAAGCCTGGCAGCTGCCCCAGCTGTCCTGAGAGCTCGTGGGGACTCCTCAGAGCACATTTTGCTCTGGGAAATCCACAGCACGTCCGAATACTGCCCAGTGGATGGTCACAGAGATACGGGGCTGAGGCTCGTGTGGGAGAGGGAAACAAAGGAAAATCCTCAAGGAAAAACGTCTTTAATTTATAGAGAAATATCTTGATTGGTGTTCCTGGGCATAGAACAACTTGTTTTCTTTCATGGGATCAGCCCAGGCTAGATGGTAGAACACACCTCCTTCCACCTGGAGTGATCACAGTGACAATATTGAATCCTTAACCAGAGACCACTTCTTGAGAGCAGCATTTCTTTCATGAAGATTTTCTCCTCGTTTCAGTCTGAGCTGTGTTCAACAAGGGGTTAAGACAGGGAGAGTGAGTGCTGCAGCTCCAGCCATGTCTGGGGCTGTGAGGGGCATTGCATTGGGCACACAGCAGGGCCAGCTGATCTCTGGTGGCATTTCCTTGTCTGAAGTGACACACAGGACTTTTCCCTGCACCATCCCAGCTGGGTCTAAGGATGGGGCAGCTCAGAGAGAATGGCTGCAGCAGCAGCAGGAGAAGCAGGGACTGGACTCCAGCCACAGCTCTGGAGAGCCTGGGCTGGGCCGGAGCAGTATGAAGGTGCTTAACACGGTTTTATGGTCACTTTGGAAAATAAAGTGCAATAATCACCTTTGAGTCTGGAATTCAAAGGTAGATTGTTGTGTTTTGAGTAAAAATAGGCAGCTGGATCAAGCACCTTTTAATGCATGAAATTTTTTTAAAAAAGACTCTCTGAAGATAGCCTGGGTCAGCTCTGTTCCTTTTTTCTAAACTTCCAACTAAAAGAAAGACTTTTTCCTGTTTCAGTAAGAGTACATAAATACAAGTCACACCCCCCCTGAGACTTCTTTAGAACAAAACCTGAATATAAAATTCTTGATAAAAGGAGAAGTTTGCTTTACATAATTCTGCTCCCAATATCCACAACTCCCAAGTGGATTAAAAATAACAAACTAAAGCTTAAAAGGTGAGCCTGAGAAAGAAGCAGTGAAAAACAAGGGCTGGTGGAACTTAGGAAAATCCCAGCATGTTCAAACATCAGACATGCTGCTTCCCATCCTCAGAGCGCATCCTTTAATGCAAACAGCCCTTGCACCAGTCACTGGGAAGTGTGGAAGGAGTTTAGGGGATTAGCTGTGCCCTGCCCACACCTCTGGTCCCACCTATAGAAACATTGCACAAACCAGTGCAGGGAGCATTTCCTCACCCTCCTGTCTTTGTTTAATATCTGTAGCCAATGTGCTAATTACTATCCAAAATAAAGGTTACATTCTGTGAGCACTGACATGCAAATCCTCAGGAGAACCAAAGCCTTTCTATGCACATAGGATTCCAGGACTGGACACAAACCTGGGACAGTGGATTTGGCACATTCCCCGTGCCTTGGTGTGGTTTGGGGTGCAGCTGGGCAGTTTGTGGCCACTCTCCCCATGCAGGGACAGTCAGGCACTAGATGGCTCCCGAGTGACAGGCTTGGTTTGTTTAGAAATCAAGCTTTCTTATGATACCTTCCCTTCCTGCCTTAGAAATTTGTCCAAAATCTCTGTTCCCTTCTCACAGACATTTTTTAACAATCTGGCTTTGCCTTCCCAGGCACTGTGGAGTTTGTTGTTTCTTGAAGTGGATGGGATAAAACAGGGCTGCACTGGATTTGTGGCAGTCTGGGACTGCCAGCGCTGCCCTCAGAGCTGTGGAAGGATTTCCTGACTCTGAGCTCCTGCAGAACTGGGTTAGCTCAGCTGGGAGCCAGCTTCACTGGCACCAACTGGCCTCCCTTGGCTGGTCATGTCTCTCCAGAAGTGACTTTCATGTTACTTTTCCTGGAGGAGCATGTCTGGTCCTTCTGAGAATGTGACAACACTCTCGCCCTTTCCCAAGGCAAACAGCTACTGCCAAAATCAGCTTTTCAAAAGAAATGGGCTTTGTAAACAACAGAATGCTCTTGAAATCTCCCTGTTGTGATGTGGTGACCACACAGGAGTACAACTGCTCCCAGCAGCACAGCTCCGAGTTCCACAGAAAATCTGCACTCTGAGAGCTTTAGTAGCCTTTCTCCAGTAAACAGAAATAAACAGAAACCTAATTTCCTCCCTGAAAAGAGACAGAGGAACACACTTTCTAAACATGGCACGCACTCACGATCCCAAGGTAAAGCTTTCCACATGGTGAGCCTGTCATGGAAAACGAGGTCAGTTTGCCTGTCACTGGATTTGTGTTGAGTCCTTGGACACAGACACTGGTAAGGTGGAAATGCTGGGGAGCCCAAGCTCAATAATGATGGGGTTTAGATGTCAGTACAATTGTCAGAAGATTGTAACACTGAAGTTTCTGGCCCATTTAATGGTGGTTGAGTGACAAGGGCTGGCCTTGGGAGCTTTTCAGGACATCATGGGTGTTACCCAAGTGCCCATTCTCCACTCCTGCTCCCGTTTCTCCTGGAATGAAAGGTGCATGTGTGGGCAGAGGGGTCCCGGGGGGGGCTGGCAGCAGGACCGCAGGACACTGCCATGAGCTGTTCACCTCTGCTCTCAGGAATTGTCTTCTGTAATTTCACAGTTGTCTGGGTGAGGAGAAATGTATCACTGCAGTCTCCTGCAAGTACAATCATCACTAAAAGTCTTTCTGGATGTGTGAAAAGGGTCTAATTAAGGTCACCTCAATAGTCTTGAAGCCCTTTGCTGAGATGGGACCTACTGGGCACTGCAGTGATCCCAGCTGGACTGCTCAGAAAGAACAAAGCCCAAACTCAGGCCATTAACTGCAAACGTTGGGGAATTACCATTGACACATAGTGGAGGCACAGTGTAGAACATAACAATTCCTATTGAGTTCCTCACTTTCCCATTCCCTGTTAGTGAAACAGTTCACAGAACTCCAGCAGAGAAGTTGGAATAAAGAACAGTGGCAGCTCCTTGTGCATATTAAATAGATTTCTTGAGTCCATTCTCCACATTAGATTAGGCAATACCAACGTTTAAAAATTTTTAACCATTTGAGTTTTGAGGGATGAGACAGAGTAAAACGTGGCTGTGCTGCACATTAAAGTTATAAAAGCATTGCTCAGTATCCCACCACATGCCAGCAGCCTTCCAAACTCAGACAGGAAACACCTGGACCTCTGTGGTCAAACATCACTGGGAGTGCACTGTACATTTTGGAACAGATCATTTCGAATTGTTAATAAATATTCATCTTATTGCACTAAAACACTGTGTGTCCCCTGCTATAAACAGTGGTGGAGCTAAATTAAATATGTGCAAGGTTAGTCATCTTGACTTTTTTTTCTCCATTAAAAAAAAATGAATGCTTGACTTCCCCTCCAAGAACATCCAAAGTTTAAAAACCTTTAAACCCCTGAAGATAATTCTATGGGATATACAATTTAAATATCTCCATTTTGGTTACATTTATTCTTTGTTAACACATTCTTCCATCTCTTCTAAAAGGCTCATTATGAAGCTCCCTAAAATGGAGCCTTTGTTTCCTTTCCTGGGAAAAGCCTTGCACCTTGGCAAAGAGAGCCCTGTGGGCTCATACAGGAGTTCACTGTCTCTCCCCTCATGATCTCAATTTGAAAAACAAATCTGGAGATGTCCCTAATTAATGTGAGAGCCAAAGGGCAAAATGCAAATTGTGTACAAATCCTCAGACCTTTCCTCAAGAAACTGCACAAAATCCCTGCCTCTAGTTTTGCTGCATTGCGTTTGAGGTAAAGGGCTCCAGAATCATCCCCGAACTGAGATTTCCCAAATTTTAGGATTAATCATTTAATTGTTGCAAACCAGCCCTGAGCTGAATGAAGCTCTGAACTTTCTGCTGCTGAAAGAGGCAGAACAGATGATCCAGGTTGGACTCAATTCCAAATCATAACACACATTTGTTAAAGATCATTATATACAAATCTTGATTCCATATCCTTATACGTAAGGCAGATTCTTTGTAGATAATTTGCACAGGTTTGAGGGCTGTTTCAATGTTTCTCTTGCCTCACTATCTTTTTTTAAAGCTTGCTTGCTAATACTGTATTTCCATGTCTTAACAGCTTCCATTGTTTAGATTTAACATAAGCATTCACCAATTTTCTACTAAAATATATTGCCTGTGGAAAATTAATGTATTTTTCTGTCTTTTCTCAAAGCATTTTAATACTCAGGAAAACAAGATATCATAAATCTAAGGAAAGAAAAGCTGCTTTCAATTGAGCAGAAAAAAATAAAAGGCAAATCTGTTGTGCATGTGTGTCAACAGCTTTCAAAGCTGCGAGTGAAGCACAAAAAGCAATCAGAAAAATCCTACTGCTCATACAAAAAATATTTCCCTTGGTGAGAACTCCACCAGCACTGAAGCAGCCTTAAAACTTGGCTTATTTTGTCTGTCTGTAGCTCCACAAAGAAGACTACTTGTTTCTATTTTCTGAACGTGTTGAAAACTGGAACATGGCAGCTGTAATTCTGCTGCAGAGCTCCCCCAAACAAACAGCAAAACAACCCTGGCCACCTGTTTTGAGCAGACTTCAGCTGTGGAAAATGCCTCTCCAAAGGGAAAGTGTTGGGGAATATTTATGAGACCCTAAAAGCAAGTGGGTTCTAGCTGAGATTTTTCTATACGCTGCGTTATTTATTAAATATCTGCTGCTTTGACCCCTCTGCCCCACGGTGGCTGTTTATTTGTGCAGTCATCACTGCTGGGAAGAGCAGTATTTCTGCACAGGCAGATGCAGGATGCAGGCAGAGCTGAGATTACAGCCTCAGTTGTTACTGCTGTGCTGTGGGGACAGCAGGAGGAGGATGGACCTTCTCCAGACCTTCTTGTGACCTTCTCCAGAACTACTCTTGACCATCTCTAGACCTTCTCCAGACCTTCTTCAGACCTTCTCCTGACATACTCTTGACTGTCTCCAGACCTTCTCCAGACCATCTCCAGATCTTCTCCTGACCCTCTCCAGACCTACTCCTGACCTTCTCCAGATCTTCTCCTGACCTTCTCCAGACTTACTTTTGGCCTTCTCCAGACCTTCTCCTGACCTTCTCCAGACCTTCTCTAGACCTCTCCCTGGGCTGATGGCTTCTGAAAGGGACCTGTCAGGCTGAGTGATGGTGAGAGGGCACAGGATGCTGAGCCAGGGGCAGCACCCATCCCTGAGCTCCAGCTCTCCTGGAGCCCCTCGGGTGTGTGAGCCTGGCCAGGCAGCCAGTGCAGCTTTGCCTCTCGAGGGGGTGGGTGACATCTGGAATTTGCAGCCCTTTGGAGTGACACTGCTCACACACTCCTACTCCCTCTGAACACCGGTGAGCCACCCTGTGGAGCACTCCCTGGATCCTACAGCAGTCCCAATATCCAGTAATGAGATAAGTGGAACCACAGTTAGCACATCTGCTCTGCAAATCATCTCTGAACTCTCCTCTTTTCTCCCAGCAGTGACTTTTTTTAACTGTACCTTCACAGTGCTGTGCATAAATAATGCCCCAACCCCCCTGCCCTCCATCCATCCATTGCCTGAGGATATCCATGGAGCTGCTCCTCACCACTGCTGCTCCCCACACCCTCCCAGCTATTGCCACACTCAATTTCCTGTCTTCTGTTGACACAAATAAGCTCGCAAAATTGCAGACATTCTGGAAGGCCATTGTGTTCCGCAGATATTGGTATTTCCATAAGTATTCAGGCAGTCTGGGATTTACAGGACACAGAAAACTGCGTGAGACGCCCAAAGTGTTCAAATAAATAAATAAATTCTGAAAATGAGTGGTTCAAGAGCTTGGAAAGGCCCATGCAAAGCATTCTCTGGAAGTTTGTAAAGTTCTGGTTAGCAGCATTGCCTACAAAACAGGAGGGATGAATAACAGACACTCAGCTAAAAATGGACAGGGAAAGGTGGAAGAGCTTCCTAAGTGGCTGAGCTCTCTTCCCTAAGCCATCTAAACAGAAGCAATTTTCATGTAATAAAGAGATCATAGATCATCTGACATGAAGACTGTTTCAGCTGAGTGGTAGCTAAGCAAATCATCCAGTAGCTTGATCTGTTTTTTTGGCTGATCACGGCCAGTGTGCTGGAAACGAAAAGGAGGAATAGGAGAAGATTAGCTCATCCACCTTGAACACATTTAATAATCCCTCTTTTTTTTTTTTTTCCTACAACTCCCTACTCTAATTAGCAAAGAAGGAGAAGCTCTCATCAACACCAGCCCAGCATCATTCCCTGCCTGTCCCCACTGCTGGATATTCCCATGTTTCCCATCTGCTGCCAGGCTCGGAGCTGACTTCACCACAGACACTCATGTGCAGACCAAACCTTTTCCCTGCAACCTTCCAAACATTCACAGCCTGACTTGGTACCTAGAGACCTTTCATTTCAGAATTTATTCCAGCTGGACTGCAGAGCTGGGCTGGGATTTCCTTGCTGGCCTTGCCCCACGCTCCGAGGCTGAGGGAAAGCTCAGGCCTCTCCTGCTGCCATGAATGCCTTGTTTGTACGGGGCTTCTGCCACCAGCCTCGGCACTATGAACACTCTCACTGTTACTGTTTAACTGCAGTAAATCAGTTAAAGACTAACTGTGGTGTTCCGCAGAAATATTTTATTTCATGCAAGCAGACTGGCCTACAGTCATGGATCTGAGGGCCAGGCTGGAAGGACTATAAAGAACAATGATTTTGGACTTCGCTGGGTATTTCTCTCCGTGGCTTAAACACACACACAGAGTAAGGAAGAGAAGGACTTTGTGCCTTAGCAAGCTCACGTGTGAATACATCTGCCTTTTCAGGTAGAGAAAACAGCCTGCTGGGTCTAAAAGATCAGCAAATAGCTATTTTTAATGAAAGAGTTCATTGTGCATTTCTCTAGCAAACTAAAGAGCTAAAAGCAGGGATTATTATGGTAACTCCTGAGTGACCAGTTCAAACAGGGCAAACAGGCCCTGCCTGACGGATGTTGGGATAAATGCCTTTCCAAGAAACCCTCCAGCATTTCATTTTTCCAGGAGCCTCTCAAGTGCGACCATGTGGATTTTCAGTGGCAGAAATATCCTGCTCACAGCTGATGTTTTGTTTCTTTCCCCAAGCCAAGTCAGGAGAAAACACATAAATATTCTTCCAAGCAGATCACTTATTTCCCAGCTGACATGCTTTTGCATTCCCCTATTTTCACTCTATTTTCCCTACATACACAGTCCATATTGTAATAGGGAAAACAGTTTATATGACAATACTGGCCTGGCAGAGCTTAAATTCTCCTTGAAAATCATGAGTAAAAAACTTTGTGGGACTGTTTTCATTGGAGATTGGAGTATTTTTATTTAATGTGAAGCTGTTAGGGAAGGATTCAACTAAACCAAAGTTTAGTTTGAAAACTAGAGTTTGGCACCAGTTAACTCTAGTTTTTGTTTGTTTTCTTTTTTTTTCAAAAGACAGATTCAGATTATATCATGAGACTTTTCTGTGCAGAAAAACCCGTAAACTCTGTATCCTTCTGAGCTCCAAGGCTTCCTGCAACCAAAGTGCCCAGCTTTAGGATACAGAGAGGATGGTAAGTCTGTTTTGCATTATTCACCATCTGAATAGGGACTAATCCCACTAGAACATGCAGCCACAAAGCAGTGAAGGATGAAAATCAACTCAACTGATAGGTAGGATGTCAGAGGAAAAGGAAAACCCTTGATGCAAAATACTGGAGAAAATGAGTTTTAAATCCCTGTATGAACAGAAGAAACTTCAGACATCTGGAGCATGATTTAATACTCCACCAGGTGCTGCTGCATTTTGTGTTTTCAGAAAAGCATATGACAATCTCGTATAGGATTTTTGCTTTAATTATCAGTGTGTGAAAACAGCATTAAGGAGGTGATCACAGTAAGCCTGAAGCTTTGCTCTGATTAACAAATTAGCCAGTTCTAAACAGATCAAGTAACAGTCAGAAAAGCTGATGACCCTTGAAAGCAGGCTTAAACTTTCATTGGGCCACTTATTACAGACCACTTGCTTTGGATGCAAACCATATCAGGTGTGCCCCCTTGGACCAGAAAATCTCTTTATTAAAAAATGAAAGAGCCCTCGGTTTTCACTGGATGCTTTGAAGTAACAGCAGTTATGCCAAATAAGAGGGATTTTCAGGAACCAAAGAGTCTGTATTTAAAAAGAGATTGCTTACACTGGCATACTCCAATTTAATTAACTCAGATTTATAAGAAGAAAGTCTGTGTTAGTTGCATTTGTAATAGGAAATAAAAAAAACTAAAAAGTTTGTAATGAAATAGAATTTATAGGAAGGGAAACAGTATTTTAAATATCAGCATATCAGAAATATGATGCTGTTGAATGATGAAGAATACTTTTTTGCATTGGGGGAGACCCTTTGCAATGTTTTTGCCAAATGCTGAATGACTCTAAAGTGACATTCACAGGAGCATTTTCCTGGACTGCACCAGGTGCTGAGCTGGGCAGAGGCACATTGAATAATGAAGCTTTTTTGCTTTTATCTCTGTTGTTTCTCAAATTTTAAAATACTAAATCCTTCAGCTTCTCCTCAGTCTTCAGAGGTGCTATTTGCCAGGAAGAGAAATGATTTCTGTGCTGGAGTAACTTAGTGTAGCTGAGGACCTGTCTGGAGGATTTACTTGCTCAAAGATAATGTTCTCCTACACACATTTAAACAGGTACAAATTAGGAGGGATCTCACAGACTGGGTCAGTGCATTGCCTCACAGTTCAGCATGAATGAAGTATTTAACAAACCATTTCAATGATTCTATTTGTGGAAAATTCTATTTGTGAATAATTCATTTTTGACAGAGAGTGAGACTAGGACAGTACAGCAAACGACAGCGTGTACTGAGTTTACAGCAGTCACAGTGTAAATTGTCTGTTCATTAATTATATCATTGATTACAGCTCCCTGTGGGAATGGCATTCCTCCTCTGAAGCTACACCATCATTTGCTGTAGCATTCAGTCATGAGTGGTTTCACCATTAACATGCAGCTCATAATTGCTGCTGGGAGAAAATGTGGGTCCTGACCTTGCAGGTACTTCTGCATGAGTAACTTTATAAACAAATGTAGTGCACAAAGAGCTCTCTCTGGAAAAGCAGAATGCCTTTCTCCAGGAATTAGAGAGTAGTGTGTCAGTAAATATCTTTACTAGGGGAGGGTGACATGTGACAGAGCCACCAGATTAAAGCTGAAAGCTTCCATCCAGAGTTCATCTCTGTAGGACACACATTGCAGAATGCACCCTGTGATGGGCAGCCAGCTCAGGGGCATCTGACTTTATTCAGGGGTATATTTATTCAGAGTCCAGAACATATTTTCTCAATCTCCAGGTTTCAATCTGCTACAGGATTTCAGTTCCAAACTATGATCTAGTCTAGCTTGGGAATTTTCATGTGAAGGCTGTTCGTGCATCTGGTTTGATTTGTTTCTAATCAACCACTGTGGACTTTTAAAGTGTATTCCCTTGGAAAGTTTAGCTGATATTTTCAAGGAAAACAATAAAGCAAATTCAGCTTTGACATGCACATTTTTTTTGCTTACACAACAAAAACTTTTGCTTTCAAGTCTGTGGTGTTCCAGAGACGCTGGGGAACAGAACTATTTTTTCATGCCAAAGTATGCATTTCTTTTGTAAGTAGATTATTTAAAGAAACCTGTCCTGTTAAATGAAAACCCTCAGTGCATCAGTTCATAAATGAAGATTGCCAGTATCAAATTAAAAAAAATCACAGTAGTCAACAACAACAAAAAATTGCAGATCTTTGTATTTTTTTCAGCTACTGAAATTACCTGTGGGTAATCTTAATTTTCTGTGACTCAGATCCATGCCCCAGAAGGTACAAGACCCAGGGAAGCACTAGGGAGCAGGTTTTCAAATTCAGCTTCAGCAGGCACTGCTTACACTTCATCCTAAATCTGTGTCCCTGTGGTGGGCTCTGATTCTCTGCTGCCTTCTCCTCGTGTTTTCACTCGGCTCCAGCATCAGCCTGTTGGTTTCCTGCTCTGTGTCATGGCCCAGCTCCCATTTTTGCCTGGATATTTATCTTTCTCCTGGTTGCCCTCCAGCCTCAGTTGACTGCTGTAATTAATGGCTTTGATATCTGCCTTATTTCATCCATACCACTTTCTGGATCACTGAAATACAGCCCTTTGGAATATTTACCCACTTCCCTACCCTCTGGTGGATGCCTGGCTGCAGAACATGCACTGCTCAATAGAACTGCCACCTTTTCCACACAAAATATGAAATAAATAGCAAGGTTTCCTAACCCAGAGTTTTTCACAGCACTCTTCTATTTATTATATGTTTGAGATTGGTAAAGATACCTGCAATTAGTCATCCTGGGCACCTTTTCAGATTATTTTTAAGTTACTCACACATTACCAGCTTTATCCAGGAGGTTAAAATTATCCACACTGGATATCTGCTTCACATTTAGTTTTGTGGAAAAATTTTCAAGAAGAAAAAAAAAAGAAGAGGCTCATCTGTTTCTGAGAATGAATATAGGGGAAAATATGCTGGTTTGCACACAGGGAGTGTGAGGACATCAGTGGCAAATTGTGCCTGCACAAGCAGGGTCTGGCTGGGACAGGAGATTTAAATTATGGGGTGTTGTGCCAGGGAAAAGGAACCCGAGGGACACAGAGAGTCAGAGAATCATTAAAATTGGAGGAGACAATGGAGAGTTTGGGGAAAGTATGGCCTGTTTTTTAAAACACTCAAGTATTGCTGCTGATCACTGAAAATGAGATTTTTGCAGGTGGCCACAAGCTGGACAGTGCCCATTGTG
The DNA here is from genome assembly GCA_013400635.1 of Hypocryptadius cinnamomeus. NCBI lineage: Eukaryota > Metazoa > Chordata > Aves > Passeriformes > Zosteropidae > Hypocryptadius > Hypocryptadius cinnamomeus. The sequence continues at coordinate 26,802 of VYZP01056760.1, read as the reverse complement.
TCAATGCCCAGCGTGAGGCCCCTCATCTGGCTGATCTGGAGTGCTGCCACCCCACAGCCTCACAATACAGTCCTGTCCCTTCTCTAAACATCCAGAGTTATGATGTAACTCTAAATCCTCCAAGAAATCCCATCTAGGGCTCACAACATGCCAAATTTCCTGTTGCCCACCATGGAATTATTTTTTCCCTGTGTTTCAGGTTCCTACCTCTTAACGTCTGGCTGTGCAGTTGGGGAGATTAGTTAATGTTTGGGAAAACGCCACAAAAGGGGACAACTGTAGCAAAATTAGTAATTCTGTCCTTGCAGCACTGTGTCAGGGAGCCAGTCATGTGAAACAGCCACTGAACAATTTGGGGAACACAAAAGTCCTGCAAAGCTGCTCGTCCCAGCCGGGCTGGCCCTTGTGTGCCCCGAAGGGAGCTGGGGGGACAGTGTGTGATCACAGGAATAAAGGAAAGGACACAGAGCTGCCCTGCCCATTGGGCCTTTCCATTTAACAATTTAACAATCCTTTAATGCACTTTGGGTGTGTAAAGGAGCACACGGAGCAGCTTCTTGCTGTTTGCTTTAGGAATTCCAAACTGCCCAGCTGCTGCAGCCCTGCACACACAATAACCCCGACAAATTGCTCTCGTTGCTAATCAAGGTGCCAAGGGCCAAGGTCAGAGTTCAGCTCTTTCTGATGTCAAGGGCCTTCCCTGGAGCCCATGTGATGCAGGGCTGCTCTTTAATGCCAGCTCCATTAAGGGCTGCAGCGTTCACGCTCCACTGGAAGCTGCCTGGGACATTCGCTTACACGAGGGGCTGGGTTAAGGCTCCTGCTGGTTAATACCCCCAACGGCCCACTGGCTGCTTTCATGAACTACCCTGGCAAGATTAAAGCTGCCTGATTTTCTTTTCCCCCCTGAAGTTCAGGAGAAACTGCCAGTGTAATGCTGAAAACCCTCAGGAGAGCCCAAAAACGCGTTTGAAAGAGAAACAGGTCTGTGAAGGATGTGGATCCTGAGTTTCCTGGTTTTCAGACCAGCTTTGAGTGATTATTTAACACATATTATTCAAAGCATTAGGAAAATATAGATTATATCTCTATTATAGTTGGGGGGAAAAGGCAAGTCTGATACTCAAAGCTTTTCTCTTCCACAGCCAAACTTTTATGTTCCCTAAAGAAAGCTGGCATGCCTAAACAGATTATAGGGAATATCTGACACTTTTATTATTGCCTTTTCAGGAAGAAGCTAATATTCAACATGAAACAAGGCTTTGCCCTTCAGACTTCAAAAACCTGAGTGTTAACTGTGACATTTATAATTCTCACCTCAGCAGTGAAAGCCCTGCTGACATGTGTGAAAAGGTGAAATCATAGGAGCTGGAAGGCAGAGTGTCATGCTGGGTTTGGCTCTTCTCAATGTTTAGGTGCTTATCTCCTTTTACTGGATTGAAAAGTAGTTGGGTACCTAACTTGGGGATCTGGGTTTCATTAGGCAGCAGGGATCTTCACTGGGGGCTATGGAGCTCAGGTTTGCATCATTCCACATTTATTTTTGGCTCTAAAATGGGATTTGGCTGTGGCTCTGATATTATTCCTTTTCTTCTCAAAAGTACCCCAAGGTTTTCCATGCTGTCTCCTCCTCTGTGGCTGCATTCCACATGAACTGGGGGTTTCTGCTTTAAACAGATGTCATTTTGGATAAGGTTTTGTCTGTGCAGATAAGCATGTTCCCTTGTGTCACCATTTCTCATGATGACCAAGAACCAACACAACTAATTCTCATATTTCAATTCTGTAGATAACCCAAACCCTTTTTTCTTCTGAACTTGAAGTTGTAAGCAAGCACAGGAAAAACAAGTTGTTGTACTTTTCATTCTTTGAAATCCTCTCTCTGCTTTCTTATCTCTTCAGCCAGTGGGAGAGGGTACACAGTACGTGCAGTACAAATCAAGATACGTGACTAGTCTGTTTAAATTCAAATTAATGGTCTCTATACTTTCCAGCTGATGTTTCTGAGTCTTTACACAGGGTTTCTTCTAGTGTAGGGGACACTGGGAACGCCCTTGGAATCTCCATCCCAGACTTGCTGCTGTTTTGCTGGGAGCTTGGAAATTTTACAACTTGCTTTTTCATCCTCATTTGTAAACGGTCCAGAAAAATCAGCCAACTTCTTACCCACACGTTGGCCATTCTTCTGAAAGTGTGAAAACATGACAGCATTTTTTCCATCTTAATAGAAAATGTCTTTCTCAATGTAAATATTTGCAGATTAAACTCCCTCCTCATTTTCTACACTAGCAGCTTTTTTCTTCTTCAAAGGGCAACTTGAAGTATTTATAACTTGAGCTGATTACAAATAGCCCATTATTTTAGTTCTAGGAAATTTTCTCACTACCAGTCAACTGCTTTTACCACTTTGTACTCCACTAATACACTAACTAATGGTATAAATAGCTAGGAATGAAGAATTCATAGGTCTGCAGAACAGATTCATGCAATTAGTGGACAAATGCTACTTTTCATACATACATTCTTAATTAATTCATCTAACACAATCATATGGGAAGGCAATCTGATCCACATCTTGCCTGTCCAAAACTGTTTATGGTACATGATTAGTCTTCAATAAGACAAAAATGTGAATTTATATTTTCTTTTGCACCCAGGCAAGGCTACAAGTAAATATTACATGACTTCAGAGGAATTTAGTATATAATAAAGCCAATCAAAAATCCACTCAATTGACTGGGAGAATAAATATAGTCCATAACTCCACAGATCTTTATTGGAATAAGAACATAAATCACTGTGGTGGGTTGATCCTGGATGGAAGCCAGGTGCCACCAGAGCTGCTCCATCACTGCCCTGCAGTATTTTGGAATTATCTCTGATCCCCAGCTGGGCAGGGGAGAGGAAAGACAAGGAAGGGCTGGTGGAGGGGTAAGGGCAGGGAGATCCCTCATCAGTGACTTTCACAGGCAAATGACTCCACTGGGCAGATTGGTTTCATTTATTACCAGAGAAGGATAATGAGAATTCAAAACTAAACCTTAAGACACCTTCTCCTCCTCCAGCACAGGTCTTTCCAAGGGATGCAGCTTTTCCCCTTCTCATATTTGTTATCCCAGAGGTGCCACCACTGCTGCTGATGGGCTGGGCCTGGCACTGGCCCCACTGGGCACGGGGGGAGCTTCTGGAAGCTTCTCTCAGCAGCCACCCCGAAGCCCTCCCTCCCAAAACCCGCCCAAAAACCCAAACAATGGTCAAGCAGCTTTCAAACAACCAAGTCATGTGAGACATGAGAAATATCTCTAAGTTTTGATATAACAAAAAGGAAAAGATGAACAGAAAATGAAATTGTAGGGCACATCTCCTGGTGTTCTTTTTCCACTAAGCACAAAAAGCAGTGCTTTATATTAGCTAAAAACCCAACCTATCATTTTTTTAACTGACCATATTTTTTCCAGCACACTCATGAGCTGATGACAGCTGCTCAAGGCTTTCCCATAAATGACATTCTTCAGCATTTTACTAACACAGGCCTGAGCTGCTCCAGTATTTCATCTGCATGAATTAATCTCTATGAATTAATGTTATGGCTGTGCCGTACTCATTTACCATTACTTACATGCACACATATTCCATGATTACTTGTAAAGGAATAAGGTTCACATTTTCTACATAAATACATACTCTTTATGTCTCTCCTGACTTGCTCTCATTAGCTCTGCACTAAATGATGTTAGACATGAGACCCAGCCAGTGTTGACTCTGGAATGCAGCAGTTACACGTGCTTGACTGGCCCCTTTGCTAAGGTTTATAGTGTACTTTTGTAGTTCATAATGCAGCCAATCTTTACAATCTAACACCCCTGCTAATAAAAATGAAATTGTTATGTAAGGCCACTGCTAAATAATGAAACCACTACTATGTTTAATTTACCTATTAATTTCTGTGTGGCAGTAAATGCTGTTATAGAGTTTGTTATTAACGTGAGTAACCTCAAGATTGCTGCCAACACTTCAAACTTGACATTTCTGTGAAGATGTTGAAAACAAATGATACAATGCTCTGCAACTCAGTCCTTATTCCAAAATCAGGGAAAGGCTCCCAGTGATTAAATGAGAATCCCAGTAACATTATGGAGTGCACTGGAATGGAGAAAAGGAGAGGATGTTGAGCCCACCTGCTAAATCATCTCAGGTGCCTGTTCCATGGGATTTCAGCACAATTACATTGCCAGTTGTTCTGCATTGACTCAGCTGAATGATTCATGTTCACCTTTTGAGTGGAATCATGGAATGATGGAATAGTTTGGGTTGGAAGGGACCTTAAAGATCCTCTCACTCCAAATCCACCTGCCCTGGGCAGGGATGCTGCTCACTGCATCAGGGCCTCATCCAACCTTCAACACTTCCAGGGATGGGGCAGCCACAAACAGGTGAGTGTGCATGAAATGCAAAGAAGTCTCACGATTGTGATGGTTTATTTTCAAACTTCCACTCATTTCCTTTAAGGACAGTGTAGGACCTCAAAAAAAGATGCCAGAGTCAGCCCCACTGAACACCAAGAAGCTGTGACAGGCTGGGACAGCCCTCTCACAGAACATAACCCTTCTAGCTCCAGCCTCCTTGGACCATGGTAACAAATAGCTCTTTGTAATAACTAAAGCATACATAACTGTAAAATACAATTATTATCTGCCTTTATACTGAAGGAACTCTGAAGTAAAACTCCATAAATAACTAAAAGAAAACACAGCAGCTTTAACAAAGTTCTGCCTCAACAAATCTTCACTGTGACCTTAGGATTCAATTTTAACAAGTTGGTTTTAATCCTGTTAGTTTAAGATCAAAGAAAAAGATTCATTGGCAGGGTTAAATTAAGCAACATTGAAGGATTTGGAAAAATAAGGCCAATACCCACACCAGTCCTTCTGTCCTAATTAAGTTTATATTTTTTCTAAGTATTGCTGGCAGGAATTAATACTCAGAGACCTAAGCCAAAGTAGCTCACTTTAACCCGAGGACATTTTTTCACTTACTCTGACTGTAGTTCAAGTTTTCCATTTTGAAGTATTTAGCTTAATTTCCTACTTGAGAAAGTAAAGCTCTTCTCAGCAACTCTTCAAGTAACAACTGTTTTCCTTTTACATGATTGAGTCCACACTGCTGGGCTTGACATTAACCTATTCTGGTCTTTCTGAACACTTCCCTCTGGTAAAGACGACGACCAAACCACAGTGCAACTTCCTCCTCAAAAGAATATTTATTTCTGTTCCTGCAGCTGCTTTATCAGTGTGGAAAATGGTGAGAAAATGAATCCTAAATATCAATGATCTTTGTAGTTATGGGCAAGTAAATTCTGACATGCAACAATGCACATCCACTGTTCACTGCTCAAAAATGAGCCCGTGGTGGTCCAGCTCTCAGTGCAACTTGTGCCCACTCTGAACATCTGGCACCTGGAGGCAGGTGGGCTCTGCCTGCTCTGACAGTTCAACTGCTCCAGATTATCTCCAGCTGAAAACATTTGGGCTACTGGAGCTGGTAAGACCTCAGAGCTTTGCACAGAGAAATTAATTCCTGAAAATACTCCCTGAGAGTGGGTCACCTGTGGACCTTCCCTTGTTCTGGAGACATTGTGAGGAGGAGGGGGAGGTTGGAGGGCAACCAGTCTGCACTCAGCCTACATGGAGAATAGAAACAGACAAGCCAGATTTAGAAACCTCTGAAAGAGAAGTGAACATATAAAACTACTGCCTCTAATAATTTCATTTATCCTCTAGTCCTTCCAGCTTTACATTGCCTGTCCCTGAAAAAAGAGCTATCCTTTGGGTTCCCAAGACAAACACTTCAGTGCTAGTTAAATACTTGTTACATCCCCATCCTGTTTCTCTTTTTGTCTGTACAATAGCTTTCATTAACTTTCACTGATCTCATTCTATACTGTGGTCTGGATAAATGCTGTAGGAGTTGCAATTTTGGCTGCCTCTTTGATCTCTGTAAGATGAAGGATAATTTCCATTTTTAAGTGGTTTTGCTTGGCTCTTATACAGCCTAGCACATGGTGTAAGATTGTCCTGAGACAAAATGGAGAGGCTGAGAGGTGATGGTAAAATATCCAGGGGAGTAATGTCAGTTCTTTGTGCTCCTCCTGAAAACCAGGAGACCAACAGTTAACTCAGGCCATCCATTTCTGCATCTGTGTGTGTACATGTCATGCACAAACTTAATTAAAACCAATTGTGACTGCTGAAGTGTAACATTACTGAGCTTAACATGTATTTTGTCATGACTTCAAAATGAAAATGTGCCTTCTGACTTGTTATGGAAGCCCTGCTTGCCAGATATTTCTAAATAAAGCCCAGGAGACTGGATTTACATCTTCCCTCTCTTAACCCTTCTCTTAATCACTTCCCTCTAATTCCACTTTTTTTCTTTTTTTTCAATGTGTGTGGCTTGAGCAAAGCCTCCTCTCTGTAATTGTCTTCTAAATTGGCAGAAGGACAGTGCAGGGTGTGACCCTCCTCCAGTTTTTGTGCACAGTTGTATCCTCCTGGGCCCCATTCTCCTACGAGCTCTCCCACATCTCTGTTAAGTAGCCAAGATTATCCAAAGCAGTCAGATTCCTGCTGCACATCTGTGCCTTCCTGCAGCAACTGGAGCCGTAAAATGAGTTGTCTTCGTGGTATTTGATAATATTCTGAGCCAGAGGTACTGTATGTTCACCTCTGGGACTGAGTGGGTTCCCTCTTTGAGGTGCAGAGGATGGTGCATCTCACTTGCACAGAAGTGGCAAGAGATGCAGCCAAGGATTTCAGAGAAAACGAAGGGAAATGTTCTTTTTGTCAGGGATCCACGTAGAGCTGTTTCCTTTATTGTGTATTTTGCAGCCAGGGCTCAGCTTTCCCTGAGTGAAGGGTCTCTCAGCTCCTTGTGAGCACTGAAAATGCTATTTTTGCCTTGGGACTGCACAGGCACATCCCATTCCTTGCTCACTTGAGCTCAGGATGAGCTCCAGGGTTACACACCAGAGTGCAGCTCCCAGGCAGTCCCAGCCAATGCAGGAACAACAGTCAATACTGTGTTCTGGAGGACCAATTTCAGAGAAAAACATACATTGTATGTTAGTCTAACGTTATTGCTTTTGCCTTAATTCTTTTCTGTTTGCTAAACCCAATGTTTTCAGCACCTGATACTCAGCAGTGAGCTGGGCTGACAGCTTCTGGCGTGCACTGGTTTTTTAATGACTACCATCCCCTGGCACACACTGCCTCCTTTAATAAGTACCAGCCACAGGCACACATACCAGGGATGTAAAACAGTTTTATTAAATTAGGCGGAGGCACAAACAATCACAGTTATTTTCTTACTAATAAAGGGAAATGTTTGCATTTATTTACACTCTACTGAGTTCAAACTGAATACACCACTGGCTGTTTTGCAATGCCTCCCCACACGAGTTTTGATGGGTTTTTAGAACTGGGTTTTCTTACCAAACACAGTATTTCCCAACGTTTTGGCTGTTCCTAAGGGCACTGTCCTAAGGAGATGCAGCAGCAGTTTCACACCCTTGGCTCCAGCCCCAGCCCTGCCCTGGGGCGAGGTGTCAGTGTCACCTCTGTGTCCCCACCAGGGGCTGGGTTCACCTCGGTACAAGCCCAGCAGTGCTGTGTGCTCAAGCTGCTCCATCACCTGCACCGTGCCTGATTCTTCCTCCTGAGAATCCAATTTATCACCTCAGTGACTGAAATCAACTCAACAGAAGGGAGCCAGCACGAGCTGTGCCCTGTGGCTGATCCAAACCGCTCTGCTGTTTCTCTCGCCCACCAACAAATACCCAAATATCACTCACCCCCAAAGTTTCTGTGGAGAATCTTTTGTTCCTCTTCTACAAGCATCAGCCAAGGGTTTCATTGGTTTTTCATAGCAGGGTTTCACTGCTATTGAACTGGGTGAGGTTTACTGGAGCAGTTTCGTGTGCCAGACTAACACAACCCCACTGATGGCTGCCTTAGGTGTGTGGGCTGTGTAAATCTGTAGAGGTGACCTAAAAGTGAATCTAAATGATGATGAAAGATTAATCTAGGCCCTTGGCCATTAAATTTTCTTCATGGCATCACAAGTGCAGCAAGAAAAGCTTACTGTCTTCAGGATGCATAATGCAACTTGGTTTTATTTCTGTTCTGTTTTACAGGAAAAGAATAAATGGATTTTTATTCACTATTCCCTGAACACTGGAATAAAAACTCAATCTGCTTTACATGGAAATTAGTATTAGGAGCTACTGCATACTTTTCCACAGAAGATGCTCTTCAAAAGAACTAGACAGGAAAATATTCTTTCTACCTAAATACTTATTATGTTGTGCTAAACAACAATAGTTATGTTATGTGAAATGCATCATGTAATATTTAGAAACTGCTATTGTTAAAAAAAGACCATTCACAAAAATTTGATCTTCCACCTGGTGTATTTTACTACTATGAGCAGGGACTGGTAAAACTATGATTACTTGAATCCTGCAAATAGGGCATTTTTGAACAGTTTCTATCAGCAAATATGAGTATTTTGGAATTATCTCTGATCAATCATCCTAGCAGCAGCCATACCTAATTCCTCCCTTTTTCCTCCTTTTCTCCTTATAAGATTTCTGAACAACCAAGCAAAAATGGGGTGAGCACAGGAGCCAGCAGATCTCCCAGTGGCACTGACAAAACGATTTTCACGCTCCAGTATCACCTCAGTGAGAGTGTTATAAAATACACCCTGAGCTCTCAGTGGCACATCCCCACACCTTCCTGCTGAGAACAGCACTTGGCTCTGAAGCCCTTGCTCTCCCTGTGGATGCTGCAGCTCTAGGGAATGTGGGATACAGATCTATGAAACACTTTGCTACCTCCTGCTGCATTCTCTTTTCCTAGTTCAGTGTGTTTCTTTCAGGTAATGTGATCTCAGGCTAGCATCACTATCATGCTACTTATCTCCAACAAACTGCCCTTACTGAAGTCATAAAACCACAAGATTTATCTGTAGGCATTGGTACAATCTCAGTATTGTATCAGCATTTTATAGGGTGTATCTGGAAGTTCCTCTGATTTCTCAGATGTCTTTAATTTTCTGCAGTAATGTAGGTAAGATTAAATGCAAATCTTGGCAAACAAACCTCTGGCATTGCAACAACAGAGAGATATGGATTTTTTTTCCCTTTATTATTCTGCTAAAAAAACTTGGAAAATGCAGGTTTATTTTCTCCCTAAACTCTTGCAGACTGCTAAAAAAACTTGGAAAATGCAGGTTTATTTTCTCCCTAAACTCTTGCAGACCTACTCTTGTATTTTGTGCAGGATTTTTATCCACTAGAAATTAGAGTTCTATGGTGAGAGTGGCCTGGTTCTCCCAAAGGATGTGGCATTGCCATGGCTGCACACACATGGCCCCAGGTATGTCCCACTGCGTGCAGGATCTCCTGCAGCTGATTCTGCCACAGAGGGAATGGGAAAAGGAGCAGAAATGGGTTCCAGTGTTCCCATGGCTGGTGTGAGCTCAGGGAAAGGCTGGGGTGAATTCCCAGCTGGAGTCAGTCCCACAGCCCTTGATGTCAGCGGATCTGCAGTGAAGAATTGCAAACTGGAGCATATTTGGATCACACGCTGCTCCTTTATGGCTCCGTGGATGTGACAGATTTCCTGCCCAGTCCCAGCTGCTCTCACTTTCCCGTTCACAGAGCACATCCTCAGCGAGGTGAAATCCTGGGCCAAGCCACGGCTCTGCCCCTCGCCCAGAGGAACAGCTGAACTCCCTGGGAGCTGTGCAAAAACCAGAGTCAAACCCAGCAAATATTCCAGCCTTGGAAATGTCTGGAATGAGCCCGGATGGCCGGAGGAGGCTGCGCAGGCTGCGGACTGTGATTTATGTTTGCTTCCAGGTGCATGTAAATTTTCCATCCCCCATATAGACTCGAGCTACAGTCACAAGAGATTAAAATTCCTGGGTGTTTTCTGGAGCTATCAGCCCCACTGAGAAAGGAGCATGGGAAGCAGAGTTTGCTTGGTGCTTACAGGAATCCTTCACAGATACATGTATTTTCTTAGCGTTTCGTATTAGCATGAATTAAAATATTCCATTTGGGCGAGATGTTATTTTAGCTAATTTCCTGCAGGCTCTCTCCAGCCCGTTCCTCTGTGAATGGTGAATAACTCTTCAGTGGAGCCCAGCACTTTCAGCCCCTGCTGCTTAGAATAGCTCCCTGCTTCTCAAGTATTAATTGTGTCTGGTTATGTTTAAATGTCATTAAAATATGCAGCAAGTGATCTACGGGGATTCATATTTCTACCCAAAATCGAGCCTGCACCTTAACTTCCCTCTGCAGGAATCTGGGATGGGTTTTTCCCGCTGTGCCTGTTGCAAACATCTGCCACTTCTGAACACTGAATAGAGCCCTTGCAATCCAAATTTTAACATTGTAACCCAACGCTTTTAAGAAGAGAATATTGCTATTTTATTCATAAACTGTTTCGAGAAAGGAAAGGGGGAGCAGAGGCGAGGAAGGAAGCCAAGAGAGCTTTGAGTTGCTTTTCTGTTTTCAAGTGTCTTGGGGAGCGCTGTGCCAAGAAAAACAGAGTCCAGAGCAGTGAGCAGCGGGGAGATCCTGTTACAGCAGCCCAGCACCTCGGGAGACGGGGCTGCCTCCGGCAAGGAGAGGGAAAGGAGGGGAGGAACAGGGACCTGGCTGCCTCTGCACCCCAACAGCTGCTTTTTAGGGGGGTGGTTAACGACAGGGACCCCATTCTTCACGCCACGGCAGCTCAGCGTGTTGTTCATGTGGGCAAGACAAGCAAAATCCAGCCCTGGGTGGAGCAGAGCTTTCAGAAATGGGTGACTGGGGAAAGGGAGAGAGCTCATTATTATCAGAATAATAAGCTAAAGTAGGAAAAGTGTAAGTGAACTTACACACGGGACTGCAAACTGCTACACAGCCAGTGTGGCCAGCTCTGGGCTTTAGAGCTTCACCAGCGAGCTCACAATAAGGGAAGAAAAAGAAAGACTCCCTTTCCCCAGCACAGATGTGTATTTTCTCTGGGCACATTTGTTAGTCTTATATGAGAAAATGAGTATTTTTGTCTAGTTAGGGTGCAGATTGTGGAAAATTTCTCAGAACAAGTCAGCAACTCACTCACCCTATACATTTGTATGGGGAGTTGGGAGAAGCCTACAAAGCTCCTATTTATCCCCCTTTTAAAAAGAAAGCAGGGCTGCAATCCTCCCAGGCAGAGAGGGAATGGGAAAAATGCAGAGCACATACCAATGAGCCTAAAGATGGAGTCTGGTCAATGCCAGACTGTCCCCCCTTACACATGAAGTCTGTGTCTTTCAGAGGGATGATAAAACACAAGGAGTTAAATTAAAAAGTAAATTTGTGACGCTGCTGTAAGCAGTGACACCAGCCTGGCCACTGCCCCGTGCTGTCACTGAGAGGGGCAGAGCTGGTGAGCCCAAGGAACAGGCCAGACCCAGTGTGTTTCTGAAGGATCATTATTTTATGAGGGGTCAGGGCTGCAGCAGGTGGTGTGTGAACTTTCACAGGGGGCAGTGACCTGCAGCAACCCTGCTATTCCTGTCCCTCGTGTCTCCAAGGACAGCTGCCACTCTGCTGGTGACAAGGACTGCACAGGTTGGGAGTGCCAGCGATGGCACAGGGAACTTGTGGGAGGGAGAAGATGGAAATGAAGCTGTGCTGTTTCCTGACAGCAAAGATGTGGCACTTCAAGGGTCTTACAAGCACAACAAACTCCCTCCAGATTCAGACTGGGACAATATGGCCCAAAGCCATCGTGCCTAATGAACAGAAAGAAGGTCCTTGTGCTGCCCTGGGAGGGACAGGGACTGCTAAGAGCCTTTGGAAGCCTTGATGGCCCTGGCCAGCCTCTCCTGGGCTCTCTGCCCACCCCACCCACAGCCCCAGAATCCACTTAAGCTCAGCTGTGGGGCTTTGATCCCTTCCTAAGCCATGCTGGGGCTGTCCTGCTGCCTGTCCCTCTTCCTGAGGTCTTTGTGCTTCTTGGCTTGACCACGGTGCTGCCTCGCTGCCCTGGCTCTGCCTGGAGATCACCAGCTCTGGGGAGGACATCTTGTTATTGCTGTCCTGCTTTACCAGCTGAGGCTTTATTTTTATGGGCTGTTTTACACTGCTGTCAAAGCTGCATGTTAGTTGTACCAGGTCAAGATTTGCTGTCTGTTGCTGGTTGAATCTTGCTGGTGTTTGGCACCTTGCCTGTTATATCCTAATTGTTATATCCTAATGAAACCTAATTCCTAATTGCATCCTAATACAATCGTAATTCCTCTTTGCTGAGGAAGACAAGGAATGGGCCCAAAAATTATCTGGGAAAGGTTGTGTTTCATGGTGGGTGGAAGTGCTCATTGCTGTGGTGCAGTTCCAGGCACACAGTTAAATCCTGATCCAAGCCTTTCTAGGAGGCATTGCAATCTCTTAGAAATGAGGATTTCTCCTCTCACATCTGTTTGAGCTCTTGGCAAAACCTGGAGCAGTTCAGGTTTGCTCTGATTTGTGCCCACAGTCCCAAGCTGTCAGGGATTGATGGGGAAGAATGAGTGATAATTTGCTTTAGGCCATGAGGTTTCAGCCTCTGAAACTGCTCAAACCATTCTCTTCCTCCCTTCCACTTGAACAAGGGGAACTATGATGTGGCTCTGGCCACTGGTTTATACATGAAGAGCTTTGTGGATGGTAAAATCACTGACAGCATTGCCAGATACTCCCCAGAGCACTGAACAATCACAAGGCTCTTTATTGTGGTTTCCCTGCAATGAAATTGTTGGATGCTGCTGCTCATTTCTGAACACAGCAAAAATAGCCAGTGAAACTTGAATGTATTTTCTAAAACTGAGTTAGCTTACAACTAATCCTTTAAATCTATATGGAGACAGGAGAATCCAGTGGTTGGAGCACAGAAATAAGATCCAATAAACTGATTTCTAGCATTGCATTCTGCCCCTTGCATTGTTCTCCCAACCAATAGATCTCCATCTGTAAAAGCACTGCCAGCAGCACTCAGCCACCTTTCTACATGGCTAGGATGTTCTGATGAAAAGGGATCTTAACATGTGAAAGACATTAATGAAACTGCAGAGAGAGTAAAAGGCATCAGCCAATATCCAGCCAGAAAACACATTAACTGTACTTGCTCACCGCTGGCCCTCTCACAGAGTACTTTCCAAGATAAGGTACAAAACACTGCAAGCAAGCAGTCCAGAAACCTAAATCTGAACTCCAATTATCAAGGGAGAGTCAATTATTTGGGATTACAGAAGTTAGTGCACTTCAGGATTGATTAAGTGAAAGACTATTCTGAAAAAAACCCTCTGTAATTAAAAATATGTGTATTTTTTAAGGAGCTTTTCTTACTGAAAGCCTTGTATACAGTAGTGAGAGGAAATCTTATGTTATATATATGTGTGTGTGTACATACACTACCCAAATTCTGCTATCAATTACAGATACAAGTCTGGAACAACTCCAGGGCTATTTGCATGGGCCTAAATTAGAACAGACTGTGGTTTGTTGACGAGGTGTGTGTGTGTGTGTGTGTGCTCAGAGCTGATGGCTGCTCTGTGAAGGCAGAGACTCGTGCAAATCAGCTTCTCATATTTACTGGTGGCATCAGTGCTTGAGGGATCTCTTCTGCTCTATAACACTGAGTGCAGTTGTAGTACATCCACTCCCCAGAATTTAAAATTGTCACCAATGAAAACTCTGTGGTTGCTTGAATACGCTGACAAATATTTTGCATGTATGAACATCACTTGCTGGTCAATCTCAGTGCTTTTATTAATTTTATTCTGATATCCCCACGTGTATTGGATTATTCATCCTGTTTCATAGCCAACATTCAAGGTCTTGATTGTTTTCCAGAGTAAAACTCTGCATTACACTGGGTTTGTCTCTGAATCACTGTGCAGGTTTTAGCTTAAATATGGCTCAGTAAGGTAATTGGAATGATATGCAATTGGAAACAAGACTGTATTTTCAGAATCCTAATTACTGAACCAAGAAATACTAAGCACTGATAGAAATTTGCACAATGAGGCTTGATACACATATGAATTGCCTAAAAATTAATTTATTTTTAAAAAATATTATCAGTTCTGCTTCTACTTTAATTCCTTGCATGCATCCAGTGCCAGCTGTGCTTTACTACATTCAGATGGCACTTCACATACCACAAAAATATAGTTTGTGACCAAATTACAGAGTAGTAACACTAAGATTATGCAGCCATTTAGGTCAGGAAACATAAAATAACATCTTATAAATAACTTACTACATCAGCTCCTAGAGGTGAGGACAAATGCAGTAATAAAGGATTTAAGCATTGCTCATTTTTCATTTTATTCTTGCTATAAAAATCTATCAAATTTTCAACTATTTTCTTAAAAAGGTGGAAAGACAGGGTGGGTTGAGCTCTCCCACTGGTGTGGAAAGGGAGCTGCATTTTCAATCATCCCATGGTGAAACAAATTTCTCCAGATTTTAAAACTCTAGTTTTGAACAACCTGGATCAGTAGCAGAAATGAGAAGAGGAAGCTGACAAATCATGTTCAGCTTACTAACCACAGCTGCATTTTCTAACAGGCCAGGCCAGCCTCGTGTGGCTCAGACAGTGCAAGGAAAAGGACTGGCACGGCAAGGAATTGTGAGCTGGGCTTGTCAGAACACACCCAGCCACACATGCACTACTGAGGACAGCACAGTGTCACTCAGTACACTGAAGTGACTTCTGGAGTGTCATTTCAGAGCATTTTTGTTCAAGCTTTAAGCTGCTGATTTTTAAATCATGAGTTCCCTACAGATAAATGATGGTTCGGAACTAACAATGCAAACTCCTCCTTCAGCATGTTCAGCTTTTTGGCCTGTTTCTGAAAGAAAACATTCTGCTGGTTTAAGGAAAGCAGCTGGTTTGGGTTTCTAAAATTTGCATTATCTTTACTTGGAGCTGGATCATCGGCCTGGGGTTAGAAAATCTGGAAATGTTTCCCTGGCTCTTTCTGAGCTGATTTCCATCAGCGAGTTTCCTCACCCTGACTGCAGGAGCAGGGTGGACCATGTGGTCACAATTTACCTTTGATTTCCACCAGCAGAGGTGGATGCTGAGAGGAGGACTTCAGAAAAGTTTTAGGGTGTAGTTCTCAAATACTAACTATGGTAGAAGTGTTCAAATCATCCTAATTGTTACAGGATGAAAGGATTAATTTTATTTATTCACTTGTGATTTTGCTGTATTTTTTTTCCTTGTCTTTTTACATTTTTAACTTTACAAACTTCTGTTAATAGAGTGCCCTTCCTCTCTTTATTCCTATTATGAAGTAATGAATCAAGTCCTAATTGCCATTAAGTCAAAACCAAAACAAAGGCAACATAAAAATGCTTCATAAAGTGAAATAACCAAAAGTCAGGAAATCAATAATTAAAAACTGCAATGATGCACTTGTATATCACTGTTGTATCAATATGAGTGTGGTCTGCTCTCCTGGACCAGGGACTGAGGGGGCTTTTGTACAAACACAGAATGAGACACCAGAAACCCAAATCCGGGTCTGTTTTTTGCAATGAAAAACACGTTTTAGTCACCATCAACACCAAACCACCAAAACATGGTTTATGACAGTTGAAGGTTTTGCTGATGCAAATTGTGTTTGCATGCCTCAAAATCAGCAATACTAACAGCTGCAGGGGAGTTTGTTTAGGCACCAGGAGGGTGGAAGGGGTGGAAAGAGCCAGGATGAAAGCACAGTACCTTGGGCAGTCAAGGACTGGCAAGGCTGAAATGTCATTTCTTGCAGCTCTGGGATACCTCCTGCAGAGCAAACCAGCTTCCTAGGACACTTAGCTGCACACTTGGTGAAACTTACAGCTCTTACAGCTGGCAGCTCCTTTTGTTTTACACCACCACCAGTTGTTCCATGAGCCAGGCAGCACCACGCAGAGCCCAGCCCGAGCCCAGCTAAACAGATGACAGCCTGGCCACTGACTTCCATGGGAGCTGGACAAAAGCCATCACTTTTATTTCTGAAAACATTCCGGCTGTGTGTCTTGATTGAGTCAAATGGAATGTTCTTACAGCTAGAAATGCCCTTAAATATTTCAGCACAATTGGATTACAATTATTTCGCTGTGCTTAGCCCTGGAGACACTCATGTATCCATAACAGAGCTGAGTGCAATAAGATCCCACAATAGGAAGGAGTTTTTCTCAAAAATGTGGCATGATTATATGTATTTTTTAAAGCTCCTAAGGGTGAGATGTTTCAAGTCTGCAGATGTATGCATCTATTTTGGGAAAGCACTAAATCATAAAAACAATGCCCTGAAAGTTGTGTTCAAGATGTGTGTACATGTGTATTTTTTTTGTGGGCGTTATTTAACAGTTAATGTGTCACATCTGCTGGTCAAGAGCTGGTTTATCTGGGGACAATTGCTCAGGTATTTTGAGGGACTCTGGAGTTTGATGTAACCAGACTGATATTTGATAATGCAGACCTTGCCTTAGGTTGCTTTCATGAGAGACAGGAGTGTGAACATTTGAAAAGTTATTGCTGTGCAGGTCACACTTCCATGGAGCATTTTGGATTCACAATATTTTTGTCTTTGGGATATTTCTCCAACTGGCCACTTCTAAGAAGTGAAA
Organism: Hypocryptadius cinnamomeus; assembly: GCA_013400635.1. Lineage (NCBI taxonomy): Eukaryota > Metazoa > Chordata > Aves > Passeriformes > Zosteropidae > Hypocryptadius > Hypocryptadius cinnamomeus. The sequence continues at coordinate 10,100 of VYZP01056760.1, read as the reverse complement.
CATCAAATAGCTCTGCTTAAAGAGAATGTAAATTAACTCCATTTGACATTTGTTAGCAAAGGTTTAAGTAATTTTGCCTTACACCTGTCTGGGTTAAATCTGTTCCCTGACATAGTCACTATATTGGCTTAATCACTGAGTATTTTCAGGTTTTGATACTCATAAATATTACCATAATTTGCAGCATATCAACAGGAGGGAAAAGAGAAGGTTTTGTTGTGTTAAATTCCTCCTGCCCCAAAGTACTTGTTAGATCTCCCTATGAGAGGTGCAGGAACAGCAAAGTATGGATTCTTTGGTTAGTGCAGTTCTAAAATCCTCTGCACCTGGGGATCAAAAAAGCCCCCACTGGACTGTTTCATTTAAAGCAGCACTGTCCTGAAATGCTCTGAAATCCTTCTGTGAGTTAAGCTGACAGGTTGGTACCACCTGCCTGGGGCCTCAGCCAAACACAGATTTCAGATGCAAGTGTGATTTTCATGAATCACTGAACTGTTGGCAACCAAATGTTTTCTGGATTGTGCTGCTGAGAGCACAGAGCAGTTTTCTTGCTTAAACTTTGTTCCTAACACTTTCTGGTAACTTCTGCTTATTCTAATAGTTGAGATGTACCAAGGAGATGAAATAATTTAATCAGGCTGTGAATGTTCTGGATCATTAACAAAAGTATTCATGGCATTAGTCTAAGATATCTTCAAGAAAATATGGTGTTATTCATTCACTATAATGCACTGCAGTCAGCAAAGGGATGAAGAGAGTGACTGCAGATCACTGTGAATATCACATTGGGTTGGCACACACAGTCTCACTGACTTAGCTGAGAATCATTTCAGTCCCTGCTTGTTGGGGGGCTGCATTTTCCATTTCAATGCACTTTCTGTATTTTTCTGTATATATATTTCCCTATACTTGAGGGTAGGACTTTCTCCATGGATTTCCTGATGGATCTTTCCTTTGACTCTGCCACCTCTGTGTATATACTTTCCTTGAGCTCTGTGAACATGAAATTGTGAGTCAGACCTAAATGTCTCAAGGCCAAGATTGACAGCATCAGTTCTGGCTCTGATTCCTTATTTTTGGTGTCTGTAGGAAAATCCTGAGCTTCCTTGCAGCCTGCATCCCTTGGTGGCTGGCAGCCAAAGGATGAGTGTGACAGCCTGCTGTCCCCTGTGACAGTGGCAGCTTTTCCTGTGAGTTCCTACATCACTGTTAGATATATTCCTGTGGCTAGGAAACCTTTATACACTTGCTGGGCAATTAGGATTTTTCAAAGGCTGGGCTTTTGCCTAGGAACCTTAACAAATGATCACTGACTGTATCAATTGATCCATTTTCTATATTATTAATATTTTCATTTCATTCTGTAGGGGCATACTGTGTTTGTACACATTTCCCTGCTGGAACAACCCATCCTGGCCTGTTCTGTGCTTTTGTCATTTAAGTATGGACATGCATCTTTTGTGCTGGGATTGTTTCTGTTCCACTGCAGCACTCTGAGACACTTCTTTGCATAAAGCCCAAGCAGAATAATTACAGAGGCTCCAACAAGACATATGTGAATAACAAACAAAACACAATTCTTCTCCTCTTGCATTACACTGTCATATATTTGAAGTGTACTACTGTAAACTTTTGCAATTAATAGAAAATCATCACCAAATAGTTGCAATTAAATAGCATCTAGTGTTAGGAACTATTGCACCAATCAAAGTCGTGTTCTGGAAGCCTTCATGCAGTGATTTACACTAAGTTTGCCTGGAAAGGGCTGTGGAGCTGCCTTGGTGCCTTTGGAGGAGAGCAAAGAAAAATAAATCAGGCTACCTTGGATTCGATTTCACAACTGGAAAAGATTACACTGATCTTGACAAAACAGAGAGGCCAGTGCTCTGATGCACAGAATTTGATGGTTACCACTCATTTTTGTCATGGAGAAGAAAGGAGCAAATTGTCCATATGCTTTTAAATAGTACTGTCAACATACTGTGTTTCTAAATCAGCCTAATCCCCTTTGCTATAAATGGAAACCATACTTTCAGTATTTCTGGTGGGAATTAGTTAACTAAGTGCTAAAACTTGCCAAACTGCATTTTATATAAAAAAGGAGCTTCATGAATCAAAAGCTGTGTTCAGCTGCACATAAATAGGCTCCCAGAAAAACGTTTGCCTTGTAATCACATCTTGATAGTCTAATACCTTCTATAAAATCCAGAAACTATTTTTTGCATCTGACAGTGTTTACAACACGGAGCCTGAAGTCTGCCCTCCTATAGTTACTGCTGGATACAACTTTATTTATGACAAAAAACTGTACAGGCTTCCTGTTTACAGCAAGGGTATTTATCTGTCAGGTGAGCACCAAGTGTCCAATTCCAGTCTCCCTTTCTGTGGGAAATAGGATGTGAGAACAAATGTAATCCAAAGCAGAATGTAAATTGTCAAATACTTGTGAGCTTGCATAAAGCTCATTCAGTAAGGATTGTCCCTCAGAGTTTAGACCTTCTTTGCAAGGACAAAACTTTGTTTATCCCAGTGTTGTTTTATGGCTGGGGAGGCAGACACTGCTTGAAACCAGAGAGAAATCTCAGCTGCACACAGAGCAGGTGCTGGATCAGTATTTTACTGCATTACCTGGAGCAAGGAGGCAAAAGAAATGGCAAGGGGGGGGCGGGGTGTGTGGAATTTGTGGAATTAGGTTTTAAGAGTCTGGACAAACTGTTCCCATTTGAGGCAAAACAAGAGGGATGCTCCTGTGAACAGGATTTGGTTGGACTGGGCACCCTGGTGTTCAGCCTTTAGATTCCCTCTGGTTATTCTGGCCTGATGCACTGCAGGTATATTTATATCCCACAGGGTTTCCTGTGGATTATCAGGTGCTTGTTTTGCTTTCAGCTGGAGAGGCCCTTTAGGGGGCAGGTACCTTTTACTATCCACTTGCCAGCAGTAGATTTGATGGATGTGATTTACAAAGAGGGGGAAAAAAATAGAATAAGTGCTTGGAGCTGATTGACAGCTGCAGTAAATCTAGCCCAGCCTTTGAAGAGCAATAATGAGTGGTGGGGCAGATGCAGCCCCATCCGTTCCCTCTCTATGGAGGCATTTCAGCTTGTGAACAGTGCCCTGGCTTTTTCATGCGCTGCTGAAAACCAAACAGATGGTTCTGCTCAATGAAAACAAGTTGGAATCACTGTCAGATGGACCCAGATTAAAACCAGAGAAGTGACCCACTCGAGTGCTGTGGCACTGCTGCCCTCCCACCCAGCTGAGAGCACCAGCACTCCAGGCCTCCCCCCTCCTCCCAGGCTTTGCTTGGGAGCACCCTGGCAGCAGGATAGCAGGAAATGTTCTTGTTGAGGATGATGAACGATCTCCAAACACTCTGCACAAGAAGAAGCTGGTACTGATGTGATCATTTGCTGTGAAGAACACGCTATCACTGCGTGGCCTCGTGCCCAGCCTTTGTAAGGGAGACACGGTCCTTGCACAGCCTCTGCTCTCCTCCTCAGAAATCACGAGCTGAAGCTGTGCAGCTCCTCTGATGAACAAGGAACCCTGGTGTAAAGCTGTTTGTCTCCTTTTTCACTGCTTGCTTTCCCAGGATTGTTATCCCCCCCTTCTCCAGGGGTTCAGCTCACCTTCCCTGCAGGTCAGAGCTCCTCCTGCCACATACACTGGGTGTGAAAGCTGACTCTTCTGCAATACCCATATTCCAGTGCCTCTGCCAATTCCTGTTTTACAGGACCAAGTCCAGCAGGGAGTGAGCCCCTGGAAACCTACAAAATCCCCCCTCAGCATGGGTTATTTTAAGGAGCAGAATAGAGGGATCCTGTGTATGACACCAGGGGTTGTCCAGCCCAATGGCTGCAGTTCTCCTTAGGAGCAAACTTTGTAAGACACATCTTGAATTCACTGGAACAGCTGCAGCTCTTAAATCCCACAGGAAGCTGCTTTGGGTTTCAGGATAGGGTGAGACAAGCCTCTAACAGGCTGCTGACCTTGTGAGAACAGCCCCTCACAAAATTAAGCTTTTTGTAATAAAACCACATAAGGAAATGACTGCATTACACAAAGGGTGTAACGCTAGAATTACTGTTTTAAACTATTTAGAAATGTATTGCTTTGTACATGAGAAGTTTATATGGATCCCAAAATCATTTATAATCCTGCATTTAGGTAGCAACCAAGATGATCAGTGTGCCAGTCTGGGGGTTGATGTCACATCTGATATGTTTCCTATCTGATTTCCCTGAGTCTGTGATATGTAATATCCATCATGCTCTGCTGTGTTAGATCACATCTTAGAGATCTGGTGCAACATTTGTCAGCTTCTTTACAGAGCAAAAAGAAACCCAAGGAAATGTCCTGGTGCACTGCTGATGTTTAGCCAAACATGCAGAGCTGGTAATATTTAGCAAATGCTGCTCCAAACCCCCAATGGAGCTGGTAGCAAATCTGATCTGAGAACTTGCCCTTCCAGAGAAACTGCAATTCCCATTTACAAAACCCAAATCTTAGTCTTCATCCATTTACCCACAGATTTGAAATTTATTTTTTGGAAGAGTAATGATATCATATAAAAAAGTAATGAACTAACATGGTTGAACAGCCCAAGGAAGGAACATTGCTGCTTTAAGAGGAAAATCCCAGGAGGAGCTGCACAGTTTTTTCTGCACAACTTTGCTCAGAAGGAGCTGAAACCCTTTGAGGAAAAGTCTGTGGTGCTGCTCTGTGCAGCACTGCTAAAGGTTAAGTTGCTGGCTGTCAGAGCTCAGCTATCCATCACATTTCTGAGGGGGAAGGGAGCACCAACTGCTCCTTTTCCAGCTCTGCAGCCAGACTCTCAAAACAATTTCCTGCACTGGGCTCATGCAAGAGACTAAACTGCTTCTAATACAAGGAATGTAGTTAACTGCAACTGATAGACAAATACCTTTTCTTATCACTAATGGATTACAACACTCGACTGCAAAAGCAATTTAAACCTTACAAATGGCATATTCAAACCCCCACCAGCAGCTATGCAGGGAGAATTGTTGTTACAGCAGCTTTTCATTACATTTTTCAATGTTTGCACTGAAAGTTGATTGTATTTTTGTTGAAAAATCAACAATATAGCTTCTTATCCCCTGTATCTCTGCAAATGATATTTTCATGAGAATATTCTGTAGCTGTGGACAATATTTCATGTTCAGCAGTTCATACTGGCACTCAGCAGCAAAGCAGTGATGGCTCAGGAACAGTTTAATGAAAAAAAAATCACTGTATTTATTAAAACACCTGAGCTTGTGTCCCAACATGATGGAAAATGTTGTGGGTAAAAGCTGCAAATAGGGATGTACATAAATAATCCCCAAAACATGAAAGTATCACAGGTAAAATGGGATTTGCCTGACATTGCTTAGCTCAGGGGACTGGGGAATAGAAACAGGAGGGAAAGCTGTCCTCTTTCATGGACTGCACACCTCATGGTCAGGCAGCAGAATTGCTCCTTCCCCCTCTTCCTCTGGAACTGTCATTTGTATTCCTGTGAATATTCCGTGTGTGTGGAGGGAATGAGCCATGATGAGCAGCCAGCAGGGTCTCTGTGTGTCCCCTGCAGTGGTGGGACCTCCAGGGGTCCCCTGCAGGCTCTGTGGATTCCAGGGGGGATCACTGGATAGAAGGACCTGTTTATGCTCTGGGAATTTTCTGCTAGTAATGAAATCCTGGTTTTGTGTTGTTCTATACTTACCCTACTCAAAATCCTAATTACTGACAGGTCATCTCAGCCACATCAGTTTTACAGTAAATCTGTGACTACACAAATCAGCACTTTCTAACATAAAGCACAAATGTTTATTTTCCACATATCTTATCCGAATTATGAATAATAGCTCCTAACCTACAAAGGTATATTTGGCATAAATTATGTTCCTAAGTCGAAATGTGTTATTCCAATGTGTTGAGCCAAAATCATCCTGGAAGTCATGGGTTTCAGCACTCTGGGGAAGTAGAAACAAAGATTTAATCTGAATTTGGTGCCTCAGCTGCCTACTCAATGTCTGCCTAATAGTTCTGGCTGAAATGGATCGGAAAGGTGCATCCTTCTCTAGCTAGTGGCACAAATCAAAACTCTGTTTATCAGCTCTTTCTAGGCTGCAAAACATCAGGGATGGGAATCCTGGGGGTTTGGTGGGGAGGCAAGAACATGGAGTGAGCAGAGCATCCAGGGACAGAAAGCAGAAAATCAATGAGCAGCTTTTTCTGCACAGAATTCCACCTGCACTGAGTCTCCTTCCCCTCTACTCTTCATCCTTTAAAATTACAGTGAGTGTGAAACACCATCACTGAGAGTAACAGTGTTTTGCACCTTTTCCACATTAGATAAAACAACCACCCATGGGAAAATTTATCTGAAATAATGATTTCTTCTGAGTATGCAATTCCCCTGAGATTCTCCGAGCGTTCTACTTTGATTCAGTGACTCCTGGATTTGTGGGGAGCATCTGGTCTGGATCTTAATTTTTCTGCTCCCCCAAATTAGAGTCCCAGCTTTGGGGGGTAGTTATGAGCTGCAGGTCTCAGCCTCCTCTGCATTTTAGGCAGCATTCCATCACTCCTCTTCCCCACTATAAATACCAGCAGCTCTGGGGCTGAACTATCTTTGGGCAAACCAGCAGTGACGTGTCAGTGCTGCAGATTATGGACACCAGCAGGTCCTTGCAGGGTAAAGGGTCAGTGTCCAGCAGACCCCCAAAGACATTCCCTGAAAACACCTCCATGTTCTGTCACTTCCCACTGTAAAAACTCAGCTTTCAGCACAAGTGTCAGGCATGGCACTGGATCCTCACCCAGCCTTTGGGGGGGGAGATCATTCTGAGCCATTTTTTGGGAGGGGGTGCCATTTGTTGGAGCCTGCCCTGAGCTGTCACATACCTTCCCCATCACAGAACAGCTGCCAGACTGATATAGTCCTGCCCCACAGCCCTGCAGAGCTCATGTGCCCCCTCTTATCTCCCAGGGGCTGGAGCTGCTGATACCAAATCACTAAAAATGGCAGCAGAAAGAGCAATTTGGGGCTGGTCTGACAGCCAGGGCTGAAGGGAAGCCACAGCCCACCCCACCCTGCATTCCTTGGACACCCCAATCTCCCTCTGGGACTCTTGGGTACACACAGAATAAATGCTTTCTCCATCTGACACTGATGCACATTGTGCTTTTTATTTAAAGGAGTAGTATTAATTGTTGTTAGAAACAATCAAATATAGCAAGCTATAGCTGAATACATAATTCATGGATAAACCAAACTTTAATACAATTGGAATTTTAAGCAGCTGTTATCCATATCATGCGTGCTTCTCATTCATGATGGAAATGCAGGTATAGCTTGTTTATGGGGCATAGAACTGCAGGTGCTCTAGCCATGGCTCAAAAAGTATTTTAGCAATCTAAGTATTTGTTTTCAAGACTTTTCTGAAAAAGCAAAGTTTTGTCTGTTTTGTCTCAGACATCTTACTGTTCTCTTAATCTCAAGGTATTTGCTTTATATTTTAAGGATGAGTAAAATTCTAAAAAGCATTCTGTTATTAATGAGGGGATATTTTCCCTAATTTTCTCTCTGTTCATTCTTCTATCACTTTATGCTGTGCCCTAATTCCACTGGTTCCAATTCTGTTAGAACTGGTTAGCTAATCTGGTCTAGCACAACCAAAAAAAACCCCAAAATCAGTGTAGGTGTTATTTGTACTTTAATACAAGCTCAGCTGGTCACACTGAAAGTGATGCCTTCCTAATCCTTCCCCTGTCTAGCTCAGCATACAGTAATTTATGTTACATGTGTCATACATTGAATTTTTAGAATTATCTATCTAAATCTTAGTCTAGACAAAGGCACTGTGAAACTACCACGAGCTTCCATCTATACCCAGGAGCAGCACTGAACCTGGAGAGGATTACCATTGTGGATTTATTCCCCCTCCAAGGGAAGCTGCTGCCTTTGTGGTTAAATCACTCCCTGGACTAAAGGCTTGGGGTCCCAGCCCATGGAAATGGGTAAATTGAGTTTCTGTGAGTCACTTTTGTGACATAACCGCTCTTGGCTTCGCCCTGCTGTACATTTTTGAATATTTATGTTTCACTTTATTTGAGATAAACTCTGGTGACAATGGGGATTTGATTTCTGTGAGGTCCCCAGGCACTGCTACAGTAACAATAACAAATGATGAGCCCCAGCCTTGGATTTTGTGTGAATGTTCTGTGGTGGGCTGGACGCTGAGGAGCACAGAAGGTGCCCACCCTCTGCAGTGCAGAATGTGTGAAACAACCCCACTGCAGCCAAAACAATCCCCCACCCTGATGGGCAGCCCTGTTTTATATCTGGTGAGCTGCTGAAACAAACCTGAGGCTTCCACTGGGAGAGCTGAGGAAATAAAAACCCCTCAGATGCCCCGTGGCACTGACAAGGAGCTGATTCTTAGCTCCTCCTCCAGAGCTGCTCTGAGGATGTGAGAAAGCCAGAAATGGGAAGAGCAAAGGTTCTTTATCCCAGTGCAACAGTTGTCAGGAATAACAAGCTGCTTGTAAAGCTGTCAAATATTTGATGCTTCTGTGAAACACTGTTATTTACCTCCTGTTGCTCAAGTCTGTTCTGCTCCACTCACCCCACTCAGTTCATTTCTCCATTCAGCACTGGCAGTAGTACACAATTAATTTTAGCAGGCTCTTGTTATTATCGGTATTTGATCACTTTCCTTTCCTACCTCCTCCACTGGAAAAAGCAGAGGCAGTGTGGCTGTGCTGACTGCAGCAGGAAAGATTTGTAAGAGCTGCAGGTACTCCATGAGGGCACTGCTGTGTGAACTGTGATATAAACGAGCACAATTCCTTTTTAATAAGGGTTTCAGACCTGGACTGTGTGGGTTTTAGAATTGACAGTGGGGACTGCAAGAAAGAGCCATGAAACCTTCACATGGGACAATTTCTGATGTGTATTTGTTAAGGTATATTTTTATATTCCTGGAAGAAATAGGAATGGAGAATCTTCAAACCCCTCTGACCCTGCAGGGCTGAGGGCAGCCTTAGCTCAGTTTTTAGGCAGTAGTTCTGCTCTTGCTGGGTCTTGGGGCCCAAATCTGGTCCCAGCCAGAAGAACAACAAAAACAACAGAGGAAACCTTAGAAAATTTTAGTCTCACCTCAGGCCATGAAAGGAATTTCAATTAATTCAATGTAAGAAAGCCCTTGAGAAGAGTGTGTATCTTGCTGGCCCATCCAGCTCTGTCATCAGGAATCCTTTAACTGCCCGAGTTCAAGTTGAACATTTTCAAAGTGGAAAGAATTTCATCTATGGACTGGAACAAAAATATTTTAAAGCATAAACAAGACATCTGGTCATTGTTCTGCTGTTGTATATGAGATGAGATGTTTGTTTGCTCACACACATTCTGAGGCAGAAAGAACAGAAATCACCCTTGCCCTGGCTGCTTGTTAGAAAAAGCAAAGAGAAATTATGTGCACAACTTGTTGAAACTAAATGAGACATAATTCATGTGGCTAAAATGAAAACCTTGGAAAGACTACAACTTTTCTGTACTGCAGTTTGACTCTAACCACCTGTTGCAAGGATTCAAAATAGTTTCCAGTGTCTTTCCACATCCCAGGGCTCAGTGAGAGGGGTCTCTTAAAAGAGGTCTTTGAAACAATCCCAGTCCCCACCTGCAAAGGAAAGTGAGTGTGAGCCTTCACAGCAGCCTGGCAGCTGCTCCTGTGGAATTCTTCCTCTGCTGACAGGGCAGAAATGGCCATTTTGTTTTATAACTGAAATCTTACCTTGGTTTAAGTGGGTGAAGTGAGAAATTTGCCCTGGTGCCTCTTAAAATGGATTGGCCATCATTTTGTTTCATGGAACCTATTGTCTTTTACAGGCTGGTAACTGATTCTATCAGTACAAAACAGCCACTGCAGGAACATCTGTTCAACCAGAAAACCTTCAGCTCCATCTTGAAGAAAAATCAGCTTTTCCTTCCTCCTGCAAACTTCCCTGGTGTCCCCTGCAGCTGTTCTCCCATGAAACAACAGATGGATTCAGGCTCACCCCAAAAACACAGATCACAACCCAAATTTCAT